>JACTAS010000190.1:0-28382 GCA_014884825.1 Fusarium sp. 190-020-2 | reverse complement strand
TCTCTTTTCCCTATTTTTCCTTTACCTCTATCTCTCTTCTATCTCTATCTCTTTCTAATCTTTATATCTTTCCTATCTCTATCCCTTTCCTATCTCTATCTCTTTCCTATTTATATCTCTTTCCTATTTATATCTCTTTCCTATTTATATCTTACTTATATTCCTATCTATCCTTCTTATATTTATATCTCTTTTTCTTATTATCTTTCTAATCTCCCTTTTATCTCCTTTATTTATCTCTTTTTTATAGTCTTTATAAATCCTTATATAAATAGCACCTGAGCAAGATAGCTTTCCATAGCCTAATATAACCCTATCCTAACCCTGGCTAGTTTGACCGATTCTGCGCCGGTTGACAAAGTCAACTTTATCCGAGCATACGCGAAAGCCAGGGAGGCGGGCATGAGGAAAGATATTATCTTATCCGGCTGGAGATTTACTAGAAATTGGCCTATAAATCGTCATAAGGCTCTAACACATCCTGAAATTCAACCGGACAAAGAAAAAGTGGTGGAAGAGTTCAATACGCCGAGCCCTCCTCAACTGCACTCAGATGATACGCCGAAAACGAGTCGGCAAGTGAGGGAAATGGCCAAACACCGAAGCCGTCCGACCAGGCAGAAGTACAGTAAGATCGCAAAGGGGTTGGAAGCTTTAGAGATGAAGGTGGCCGTTCAGAATGCGCGGATTACTGGCCTCGAGGAGCAGATGGCCCAGGTGCAGCGAGGGAAGAAAAGAAAGGCGATACCAAACCCGAACCGACGATTCATGGCTGTGGCGGAGGCTCTAACGGCTGGAGAGGTTCTTCTTAGCTCAAAGGAGGTAGAAATAGAGGTGGATGTGGACGAGGAGGTCGAGTCGGTGATTGAGGTGGGTGTAAGGTCAGAGGACGAAAGTGATGACTTTATGGTCGTAACAAAGCACTGCCAGCGCACACGCAGCGGTCGGGAGGTTAAAAAACCACGCAGAGAGTAAAAATTGATCAATTTTATAAAGTTTCTCTCTAAAGCTTCGCTTTTTAATTGACGACCTCGTGTTTTGTGCATGCATCAAAATTTGGATTTTGTGTGGGCGGAGCGAAATTTTGGTTATCCATTAGGTGGGGTTATCCATTAGGTGGTCCTGGATGGTATCTCATCAAGGAGGTCAATAGTCTGTGTAACAGCTTGATGTTCGGACTAGAGCCTGACATCGACCTATCACAGATTAAAGACGACATGGCTAATAATGACAACGGGTATTCCTTTGTGACGGATCCCAAGAACAAACTGACATCGGCCTATCTGGACCTCCTCAAGCGTGCTTGTACAGCCCGGCACGGGTGTCTCTCGCGAGGTAATTGCTAGAACTGGTCAGAGGTTAACCGGTACCGTAAGAAAGACGAGGGTTTTCTGGAGCTTCTCGGGCCAGCAATGTCCTTGACCGGCGGTCAGCAGCCACGGTGGCCAGAAATCTCCAGCCTAAGCCTAGTCCTACAGTCCAAAATCAATTGTTGTACAATTGATTTTTTTTATCCCGCTTTACAGGGGGTAGACTTGAATTTCGAAAATCGACTAGCGTGGGGTACATTTGCCCTTGACAGAGATATCAATCATATCAACAGGGGCGTCAAATCGGATTGCCTAGCTTGCAAAGGCTTCAAGCAGGGACAACCCCAACCCTTTAAGAAAAGGAAGGCTAAAAAAGGAAGCTATCTACAGCCGACAACAGGGAATGCACAAACCAAGCATCAAGGAGGCACGGGGCGGCAGACCCGGTATGGCTGCCAAGTGTGTGATGTAGCGATTTGTAACGATCAGAACTGTTGGGACTTATATCACCACCTAAATTAGGTGCGTGAGGAAGTACCTCTCGTTTTAGTCATTTTGATTGGTTTTACGCCCTTGTCGCGAAAGAGATAACCATCCTTTGGAAAGACTAAGTTCTTGGGACGGAGGCCCTTTAGTCATAGCAGCGTCATGGCTGGGGCCCAATAGATGCACGGGTCCGTACACTTACGGGGGCTCCCACTGGAACAGCGGGCGCCGCGATAAGATCTTAGCGGGTCCTAGAGTAATTTGATTGGCTAGCCAACACATCAACTGATACCAATTATGCTGACGGCACGACACCGTTACATGAAGTCGTGAGTTAACTATGATAAAGGTAACTAAGTTAATGATATTGAGGAATAAAGTGATTTTTGAGCCCTCATGTCCTCTTTCGCTTGCCTCAAAATATCCCTATGCCGCGTCTAGTAGCTTCCTTGCCGTCGTTTTCTAGCTGCCTTTTGACCTGAGCATCGGTGCGTCTAACCTCGTCAAAATCCTAGTCGATATAGGCTATCATTTCTTCCTTTATCCATTTTCTTCGTCCTCCTTGCGGAAAATGGCAGTACTGGCCCATTTGTTTGTGGTCTTGGCACCAGATATACATTTCTCTACCATATCGCTGCGGAAGACCTGTTGCCCTGCGGTATTCTTGATTGATTCTTGAGGCTGCCAGCAGGTTGGCTTTCATACCATGCTACTCTCGCGGCGACATAGCGTCGATATACAGCCTCAGGTGCGTAATACGACAACTCGGGAACTGGTTGCCTCAATGGCGGTGACGGTGACAGCGCTGGCTGTGATCGTGTAGGTAGGCCAGATTCCTCGGTAGTCTGCAGTGATTGCGGAGTTATACCTCATACTACTATCCCCTCAATTATCGAAAGGCTCCCGCCAGGTCACTTCAGGGATGTTTGCCCAATTAAAAAGCAAGAATTGAGGGTACATTATTCCCTACCTAAATTAACCTATGATAGATGTTCCAACAATATTTTGAGTTACAAATCGCGACATCACACTGCTCACCCCCAAATTGATTGATGCCTCTTCCTCTTTAATTGAGACCTCTTATTATTATTGCTGACCGGCGCCAAAGGATTCCTTAAGCTTCTTGACCTTGGCTGCCCAACCCGCTGGCCCTGAAAAGCAACGCAATTAGCTTCTTTTTCCCCTTTGGACAAGTTTATGCTGTGCCATAGGCGTAAATTCGTCTCAAGTCTTTAGGTTCTCCTCATGTACCTGTCATGTAACAGGGGCCATGTGGGGCAAGGTACTTTCGGGAGCCTTTCGACAATTGAGGGGATAGTATCCTGTCCCTGGTCCTGTTCCTGGTCCCGGCCCTGGGCCTGTACATCATCGAAATGACTGCTTGAGGAAGGCTGGGCCCTGATCTGACTGGCTGATGCATCTTCGGCTGCTTGGGACCAGCCAGCTAGCACATGCATTGGCATGGTGAATGGCTCAGCTAGGTGTGAGGCGGAGGATCCTAGCAAGATCTCTTGTTGTCGCAAGGGACATGACCTCGATGTCCTTGAATGGCCTATCATGTGGCATCTTGAACATGTCCGTGGTTCCCGCTTTGTCAACTGTTCAAACGCGCTCGGTTCTCTTTGGGTACTTGACTGTGCATTTTTTGTTGTCTTGCTTCCTGGCTCAACTTTATGGGGTTCAAGGATTGGCCGAGGCTGCGTTCTACTGCGTTTGAGATGCCACTGGCGGTGGAAGTTATCTATTTGAAGACCTTGGTTTCGGTCTTGTAGCGTCTTGATCTTATGAGCGCAAGGGAGGCCGTATGATCTTGTGAAAGCTCCTGTGCAGACGGGGGAGGCAAGTGGATCTTTCTTGTCTAGCAGCTTCCGCTGTTCTTCGACTTTCTTCATTGCCTCGTGGGAAATCCAGCCATGCAGAGCGCTAAATAAGCCCCCGCCCAAGTGCTGCGTTGGCTTTCGAGTTTGTTGTCTGGCTTGTGTTGATTGCAGCTCCGATAACTGATTCTCAACTGCATGCTTGATGGTTCTCCAAACATCGAAAAGGTCAAAATTGCTTCTCTTTGGGTATGACTTCAACAGTGCATGGATACCTTCAACACGCGAAGTAACTGCATTGCCAAAGTGCATATGCTGATTGACCCAGGCCTCGACGAGTTTTTCCTTGTACGGCTCAAGCCAAGTCTTCTTTCTATATGCAACCTCTTCAGAATGATCCGGAAGATACTTTTTCTCAAATGCTGCCACGCGCTCATTAAAAATCGCCTCGGTCGGTGACTGCATGGTAGAATGCCAAAAGTTATAGAAATCTGCCCAAGCATCCGGTTTGGACCCCGTTTTCATGGCTCCCGATGCATTAGACGCAGCGCCAGCAGCTAGTTTCTCCTGTAGCGCGAAAATTGGAAGGCAATGTGCAAGCACTGCTTTGTTTGCATGCCATAGGCAAAGCAGCGACTGTGCTGATGGGAGCACTGTGTCAATGGCGATCAGATAGAACCACCGACGGAAGCCTAGCTCCAACCATTTCGTAGAGTGATCGAAGTCTCTCTAGAGCCCATACGTAATCTTCCTCCTGCTCACTGCTGAGAAAGGCAAATGCAATGCAAAATGATCGCCGGCAAGCATCCACCCCAATCATGTCAAGAAGTGGCATATGGTATTTGTTTGTCTTGTATGTGCAGTCAAGCAGCAAGAGATCAGAGTAGGCTTGAAGGTATTGTAGGGAACCTGGATGAGCAAACAAAATTGCTGTAACTCGTTGATTGCCGTCGACCCGCAAACCACTCCAAAATCCTTCTCGATCTAGTTTGTTGATCAGAGCATGAATTGAGCTTTGTCCTTCGTGCATGCCATCTTTCAACTTAGCAATGCAGTTGTAAATGTCCTGCCTAGTTGCTATAGAGTTGCCGTCATGCTGACGCAGATATGTCTAGATATCCCTCGGAGAGATGCCGGCGGATACAAGCTCTGATAGAGCTGCTTTTCCGGTAGAATTGAGTTTGCGATGGACGGGATGAGCTGATGGATGCTGACTTGGAGGATGGTTGTGCTTTAAACATTCCTTGTCTGGTCAATATTGTAAAGACCAGGTTGTCTTGTCTAATGATTCTTTGGCTAGGACTGAGAATGGACAACCCGTGCCTCGAGTTGCTGTTTTGCGCATGTGTTTCTTCTTTGCTGAAGGTTTGTGCTGCCAAGATCTATCACATGCATATGGAAGAATTTTTCTACCGCTTGTTTTGGTAGTTGATTTTCGCGTAATAAATGCATAGCCTCGTGTGGCGGCCCATATTTGATTGCGGTCACTAGCTCATCGCGAGAGTTGTACTCGGCTTCGGGGGGCAAACATTCATCGGGGAATGAAGCAAGCTCCTGCGAAGGGGGAAGAACGGGCGATGATTCAATTGAGGCACTCATTCTGCCGCGTTGAATGACTCGTTGTAGTAATAGAACCAGATCTTGATCCGAAGTAAACAAAAAAAAAACCTACAGGTGATAGTGATGCAGTTGCTGGCCAATCAAATTACTCTAGGACCCGCTAGGATCTTATCGCGGCGCCCGGGCGCTGTTCCAGTGGGAGCCGGGGCTTGTGACATGCTGGAGGCTTGTGGCACTCAAAGAGATAACGAATGTTGATTCTGCCAGTTAGAAGCTGAGTGCGTCAAGTCACGAAGATGACCAGTCAGCATTTAGTGCCAGCAGATGCCAATCGGAATGAAACATGTGATAGCTCGCGGCAGTGGGTGCGTGGTCCGCAACAGTGGATTCCAGTGAGTTCCTTGGTCATTCTAGGCAGTAGGTGAGGTAGAAGGGGATGGTCCATTCTCCACTATCATGACACCAAGACCGATTATGTTCTGAGTTTTGAAGCTTCAAAGACATATGGATATATTTCCTCTCTGGTAAAGACTTCGGACTACTCATGAGCGGCTCTGAATTACCGGGAGAACCAGATCTCTAGGCGACAGGTACTCACGGACCATAGCGATGGCAGACCTCGATGAAGCCATTCGTCTAACACGCGAAGCCATCGACGCTACACCACTAGATCATCCAGACCGGGCTTTGTGGCTGAATAACCTCGGAAATCGTATAGGCAATAGGTTCTCACGGACTGGAGCGATGGCAGACCTCGAGGAAGCCATCCGCCTGGCACGCGAAGCCATCGATGCCCCCGTGCTGGATCATTTGGACCGGGCTGGACTTCTGCGAAATCTTGGAAACCGTTTAGGGAACAGATACTCGCGCACTGGAGCGATGGCAGACCTCGATGAAGCTATCCGGGTAGGACGAGAAGCTATCGATGCCACCCCGCTAGATCATCCGGACCGGGCCATGTTCTTGAGTAACCTCGGAATTTTTCTAAGCGACAGATACTCGCGCACAGGCGCGATAACAGACCTCGAGGAAGCCATCCGGGTAGGACGAGAAGCCATTAATGCCACCCCGCTAGATGATCCAGACCGGGCTGGGTTCTTGAACAGCTTCGGAGCTCGTCTAGCCAACAGATTCTCACAGACTGGAGCGATGGCAGACCTTGATGAAGCCATCCGGGCGATACAGGAAGTCGTCGATGCCACCCCATTAGATCATCCGGAGCGGGCTATGTGGCTGAACAACGTGGGGGTTGATCTAGGCAATAGATACTCACGCACTGGAGCGATGGCAGACCTTGAGGAAGCTATCCGCCTGACACGCGAAGCCATTGATGCCACCGCGCTAGGTCATCCAGACCGGGCTATGTTCTTGAACAACCTCGGAAATCGTCTAGGCAATAGATACTCACGCACTGGAGCGATGGCAGACCTTGAGGAAGCTATCCGCCTGACACGCGAAGCCATTGATGCCACCCCGCTAGATGATCCAGACCGAGCTGCGTTCTTGAATAACCTCGGACTTCATCTAAGCAGCAGATACTCGCGCACAGGCGCGATAACAGACCTCGAGGAAGCCATCCGCCTGACACGCGAAGCCATCGACGCTACCCCACTAGATCATCCAGACCGGGCTATGTGGCTGAACAACCTCGGAAATCGTCTAGGCAATAGGTTCTCACGGACTGGAGCGATAGGAGACCTCGAGGAAGCCATCCGCCTGACACGCGAAGCCATCGATGCTCCCGTGCTAGATGATCCAGACCGGGCTGGAGTTCTGAAAAATCTCGGAGACCGTTTAGGGGACAGATACTCACGCACTGGAGCGATGGCAGACCTCGATGAAGCCATCCAGGTGGGACGAGAAGCTGTTGATGCCGCCCCGCTAAATCATCTAGTCCGGGCTATGTCCTTGAACAGCCTTGGACGCCGTCTAGGGGACAGATACGTACGGACTGGAGCCTTGATAGACCTCGAGGAATCCATTCGCCTGACACGCGAAGCAATCGACGCTACACCACTAGACCATCCAGACCGGGCTATGTGGCTGAACAACCTCGGAAATCGTCTAGGCAATAGGTTCTCACGGACTGGAGCGATAGGAGACCTCGAGGAAGCCATCCGCCTGACACGCCAAGCCATCGATGCCACCCCGCTAGACCATCCAGAACGGGCTATGTTCTTGAGCAACCTCGGAATTTTTCTAGACGACAGATACTCGCGCACAGGCGCGATAATAGACCTCGAGGAAGCCATCCGCCTGACACGCGAAGCCATCGATGCCACCCCGCTAGATGATCCAGACCGAGCTGCGTTCTTGAATAACCTCGGACTTCGTCTAGGCAGCAGATACTCACGGACTGAGGCCATGATAGACCTTGAGGAAGCCATCCGAGTAGGACGGGAAGCTATTGACGCCACCCCGCTAGACCATCCAAACCGGGCTGGACGGTTAAACAACCTTGGAGGACGTCTACTCAAGAGATACTCACGCACTGGAGCGATGGCAGACCTTGAGGAAGCAAAGCTATGCTACGTCACTGCCTTGCGTCACTCCGCCGCCGCTGTGAGCAAGCGTGTTGGCGCTGGACGCGTTCTTCTATTATCCCCAGGCATACTTCAAGACCAACAAGCATACGCTATTGCCAAAACAACAGTCGAGTTGATTCCCTTAATGACTCCCCGTTCTCTGCAGAACTCGGACAAGACACACCTCCTCTCTGCCGTTGTAGGACTGTCGTCGGACGCGGGAGCCATTGCTCTTCATGCCAACAGAGGCCCTGCTGCTGCTGTCGAATTGCTTGAGACTGGTCGTGGGGTGATCGCGGGAGCTCTCTTCGAGCAATCCGACCTTGCCGCTCTCGAACTCGCGTATCCCGACCTGGGGCGTTCCTTTATCGACCTGCGAGATCAACCAGACGCGTCGCCTCTGGCGGACTCCCTCGATATAGTCGAGCGCCCCACTGTGGACACCGAGATGGAAGCCGACCCGCGCCGCGAGGCTGGACCCCAGCTTGCCGCTCTCCTTGAGACAATCCGTTCCACGTCTGGTTTTGAGCGGTTCCTCCGCTCCGCGTCAGAAGCCGATATGCTAGAGGCTGCACGACCCGGCCCAATCGTTGTCCTGAATGTGAGCTCGTATCGCTGCGATGCCTTACTCGTTAAGCAGTCCGGCATCCAATTGCTAGAGCTGCCGCGTCTCTCCCGAAAGGCGCTTAGCGACTGTTCTCGGGAACTTGAATCTCTCGACACGCTTGGATGGCTCTGGGATGACATTGTCAGTCCCATTCTTAATGCTCTCGGCTTCACTGGGCCTCCACCGGATAAGTGGCCGCACATGTGGTGGGTCCCTACGGGCGCACTGGCCCGATTTCCACTCCATGCAGCGGGACACCATCTAAAGCGCACTGGTGAGACGGCCATCGACAGAGTCGTCTCATCCTACGCCTCGTCCATCAAGACGATCATACATGGTCGGCGACGGCCACAGCAAGGGCCGCCAGCAGCCGGAGAGTCCCGACATGCCGTTGTCGTTGCCATGCGGGACACGCCAAAGCAAAGCCCGCTCGAATATGCGAGCGGGGAGATTGATGCGGTAGTAGATGTTCTCAAGCCAATGGGATTGTCGCACGACCGACCTCGACCGCACAAGGCCGACGTCTTGTCGGCTGTGGAGGCCTGTCAGATATTTCACTTTGCAGGCCACGGCAGCACGCACCCCACAGAACCGTTGCAGAGCCAGCTGCTCCTCGATGACTGGGATCGGGAGCCATTCACGGTGGCGAGTCTGCTGGAGACCAACCTTACCTCTCAGCCGCCATTCCTCGCCTATCTCTCGGCCTGCGGAACTGGCCAGATCAAACACGAGGGGTCGATTGATGAAAGCATCCACCTGGCGAGTGCCTTTCAACTGGCAGGGTTCCGGCATGTGGTGGGCACGCTTTGGGAAGTCGACGATGAGTTATGTGTACGCATGGCGAGATTGACGTACAAGTCTCTACAAGACATCGGAATAAGCGATGAGTCTATAAGCAGTGGGCTCCACCATGCCACCAGGCAGCTTCGAGACGATTGGGTACGCCAGGAAGCTATTAGCCAAGATGGTATCCGGGACTCTGTATCAGTGAGGAATGTTGAGAAATGCGAAAGCACCAAGCCGAGCAAGCCGCTTTGGGTTCCGTATGTTCATTACGGGGTTTGACGTGGATTCTTTTTGATTGGGGGTTATATTGATCATAAATCTCCCTTCAAGACGTCAGATGCAATGGTTTACGGAAGGTGCTACTATCCCTTTGCGAGTCTTACCCCGTCTCTGTTCAAGGGTCTTATTGTTTCTGGGGTGAATTCCTTGCTCAAGGGCTTTGTTTTATAACCCATTAGTTTTATCTACGCCCTGTCAGGGGATGCTTAGAAATTATAAGTTTCTATTTTCCTCTGCGCGGCCTGACGCTCTGACTCAGGCCAGCTTGTTGAAAGCTAAGCTGCTGTTGGCGGTGTTGTGAGCAACAAACTACCCGATTATAGCGGCCCGAGCTCTTTATTATATGCCACCACAACCAAGTCCGGTTTGTTTCTAAAAAATGCCGTAGAACCGACCGGTATACGATCATTCTCAACATACAATGTCTTATCAGGCCCAGTGAATATACTGATCACAGCAAAGCCATCCATTTTGGTCCAAAGTGGGAAAACGGCTATGGATGCTTCGCGGTCTCGCACTTGGGGGGCGAGTATTTTTCTAGTGGCCGGAGCTAGGTAGGTCTATCCATGTATCTGTTAGTGATACGGGCGACATGGAGAGAGATAGTTAACGGGCGGTACCGTAGTGCTAAGATTGAGCCCTCCGCCAGTAGAAGAGGCGCTGATTCCTCCATCGGTCAGTAGGCGATTTGGACGGTATTTCGACACCACTACAGTGATATCCTCAACATGTTGGTTTATAACCCAAACGCAAGGAGGCACGCCTTGGATAGTCCGGACGATAGAACCGACAAGTCCCTTTGCATTGCGTTAGCGCCTTAAATGAATATTTACACCAGAAACGTTACTTTGGCTACTGGAGTCCCCGGGGGATGAGCGGGAAGATGCTTCCACTCCTCGACTGATTCTGGTGTGGGGAGAGCGGCGGCTGCAATCGGATGAACCTCGACCTTCTCTCCTGCTACGCCTTGGTCTAGGTATTCGTGTTTAGGGTCAGGAAACGGTCGATCCATGTTTCAACCATGACTCGACTCCAGTCGAGCCGCTTCCCTCAATGTGTGAGACTGCGAGATGCTGTTGCTTCAAGCGTTGGGCAAGACACACATTTACCAACGTAAAGGTGTCGGCGCAGAGGGAGGAGCCCATAAAATACGACACATGTCCTGACGTAAAGACTACCTCATAGCTCAATGATGGTGCGGGGCACCCAAGCTGGCCGCCAATATGGAGCTAAGCTGCGGCATGGGAGGCTATGCTCTGATTGGTCCGAGTAGGCCCACTATAGAGGCTGACCTCGCTGTATGTAAAGTAATCACCACAAGCCTGACTTAGCGCCAAAACAAGGCTCTTTCATTCACCTCTTCGTGCCATACGTGTTACAGTGCCTATAGATTCGCATAAGCTTTCATCTTGGATGTCCCGGGTTGAGACTGGTGATACAACGCAGGAACCATTTAAACAGATGGATCCAGGAAATTTCGTGACATGTTCATCAGAGAAGTGCGTTGCTATCCAGATATACTTGCCCGCTGGCCCAATTCAATTTTGTCGCACCCCTCAGTCACTAGCTCCTACCAAAAAGTCAGGTTAACAAAAGATAGAGTGTAAGATGTCCTTTGCATCGTATTCGCTTCCAATATTCTTCGTATCAGAACAGGCCCTAAACTGCCAAGCGTAGTCAACCTCCCTCTTTCAGCTCCATGTAATTTTGCTTCCTCAATCCTGACACTTCGTGTTTTTTACGTAGATGAGGGCTTGGACTTTAGTTCAAAGGAGAACCGACGCACCCCAAACCGTTGATAGTCCTGAGTCTCCGTCGCTACAGTGCGGATCGTTTCCAAGGATATGATGTCAACCAGTTCCCTTAACTCATCCCTGCCCCTCATTTGCCTTGGACTTGTTTCGAGGTCATGGAGGTCTATCCGACCATCTGCGACTATGACGACGATATTTTCGGGGATTCTCTTCTGTCCTCTCGGTGTTCCCTCTGGCCAGCTCATGGCTGCTCCCATCAGCTTCCCAGTCAAGTCTACTTTGCCATATGTATAGGACTCGTTCTGGCGCAGCTCACGGCCGCTGGGGCTCCCGGTTGAAAGTAGTGTGGCGGATTCCGCGCATAGATCGAAGATCCATACATATACTGTTGGTGAACCAGTGTTGCGGATCTTGAGATAAAACCTCTCACCTTCTTCGATGGTCGGGGTCTCCCCCGACCACGGTTCGCATTTGCCGTCCCTGAATCGGCCCAGTTCTACGTCAATTTGTTGAGAGATTGCCCTCGATTGCGACTTTCCCGCCAGTGACAAGAGATGTCGGGAACGAGCTAGCGATTCCAGCTTAGTGACACATTCGGCGACGCAGTCATCGTCGTCCTCTCCTCCTTGGAGTTGCCAGTCGCCCAGTAAGAAAGAGACGCTTCCTTCGTGACTGAGGAGCCGAAGTCGACCAGCTTCCTGCTGCACAGTCGCTAAGGGAAGGTGCTCATCTGCATCGGCGACGCTAAGGATCCTCGAGCCCGTTATGGAGCCACGAAGTGTCTCGAGTGCATGAGAGCCTTTCAAAGCAACCGGTAGTCTTCCCAACTGCCTCTTTTTGGGGAATACTTTCATGCCATGTTCCCTGTGATGCTGGGAGGGACGCGAGATTCCCTCAAAACGAGCCCGTGACTTTACTGGTCCGACGTCCGTGACGACAACCTCTGCGATCTCGTTGTCTGGATTCAACCACTCCTCCTCGAATGGCAACACTGCATAAGTGTCGCCTTGTTGCAATCCATGGAGTTCCCCTCCGTCGAGGACCACACCCTCTCCATCGACAGAAACGGGTATGGCCCCATGGAGGTCGGCTTTGTCGAGACTGAAAGTAAAACGAAGATCGTCACCCTCGATTTGGGGGTATTGCGGAGGGCAGGTGACTTTCATGCGGTCTCGTACTCGTAGCATAATGCTACGCCATGAGATCTGTGTTGGTGCAGCGCCTTGCGTATGTTTTCTTTCCAGGGTCTTTTTAAGAGCCTCAGTGAGAACACTCATCCGAACGTTGCCGAAAGGTTGCTCGTAAGCGCTCTCGGTTTGGGCTGATGCGGCGATAGTAACAGCATCTGGGTTTCTCTCATGATGGAACTCTTCGTCGAATTTTCCCTCACTCCGCATCTTATCGATGTGTTTAGAGACTTCGCGGTACTCGTTGGGGTCGATCATCTTCACCATCCCGGGCAGCCTAGCCATGCGAGCCGCGTGACAGCAGTCCAAGATGAGGGTTACATTCTTCGTTTTCTCGGTCGTTCTGCGTAACAGCTGTGACAATTCCACATCCGCAATTCCTCTCCAGTCATTCTCTTTCGTCTCTCCGAAGTCGACAGGAACCAGGTATTGCAGGCGTCGGCAGGCCTTTCCATCATTCCCTTTGTCTCTCCTTTCCGACATGCCACCATGACCAGAGTAGTAGATGACCACGGCGCCCCCCTGCGGCGTCTGTTCAATAATGTTATTCCAGGCCACGAAGATGCTTTCCCTGGTCGCAGGACAGCTTTTCGTACATGTGAAGTCATGTTCCTCCAAGATGCTCTGCATTATGCTTAAGTCCGTTTCCACACCATGGAGAGATCCCACTGGACATCCAATGAGCAGAGCGCATCTGTTGTTGGACAGTTTATCTGACATGGTTCCAGACGGAGTTGAATGTTGGAAATTTTTAGTTTGCGTAATTTAATACAGGCTGATGAGCGAGTATGGAAAATTAAGCCGGCAGTTTACCATGGGCAATCCTTTCCCTTATATATAGCCGTTGCCTAGCCGCTTCGTACTTTGAGGACTACGAGCGGGATGCTTCGTATGTCCTAAACCTTAGGCGTTAGAACGCGGGAAGTTCCCGAGCCGCATCGTCCTAAAAAGCGGCCTGCAAAAGCTACCTACCAGGAAGAGGTCCAGTAAGGACATACCGATCGCGAGAAGACTAATTCAGTAATGATGCACCTGTGCCACAAGCATCTCAGGCAACTATTCCAAACGCTCCAGATTTAGCCAAGTAACTTTGTGGCTTCCAGAAGATTCAATGATAGGGTTCTGGCCGTCATCTCACATTCTTAAAACATGACGGAGTTAAAAAGTCTATTCCTAGACCATTCCTTTCGCTCTAGAGTAATTTGCATGTGATTTTCAATACACCAATAATAGCCATTCTCTATTTTAAGGCGTGGCGTATTGATGTAATGTCACGGCCTGCTGCCATCTTGCATATCTTCAATTGTGCGAAGCTTCTGTCGCGGTCGCCATATCTAGCGCTAGGTCACTAGCAGATAAGGTTAGTCTTGCCTGCGTGGGTCCACTTACCTGTTATGATCTTAGGCTTTGTGAACTTGCCAGTTGAGTGCACCACTGAGCTAAGGGAGGTTACTGTCCATATGATGGATATGGTTGGGTGAGATCTCTGCTAGTGACTTATGAAGAGGCTTCGTACAATTGAGGGGATGGTGTTGGAATTGCCATCTGACAGAAATCCAAAGTAGAAGAGGCCTCAGAAATTATCTAAAAGCTGCTACGTTGTATGGACGGTCCGGCTTGGCTTTATTGCGCTAAACATCACTTAAACCACCGTGAAACTTTCAAAAGATGAGATGTATAGTAAAGGAGTGTGATCAAAAAAGACCCTGAACTGAGCTCTTGAAGAAAGTTGTTCACCGATGGATATCGTAATGGCCAACCCATTCATTCTCGTCGATGGTCTCATTCGCAGCTAGGTCAGCTTCCTTTTGGCGTTGGATTCCTGTCTATGCCGGGATCCATCTGGTTTGGATACCTGGATCTAAGCTTGTAGATTTGAGCTCTGCTATGTGATGTCCTTAAGCAGATGTACACCCGAGTTGCCTTAAAATTGCCTTTGAATCGAATCATCACCCAGTTGCCCGTGTATATCAAAACATTATCAGTAGTATATCCTCTGTGTTGACCCTTTTGCGCGGTCCGGAGGCCCAGGTTGATGTTTTACGCCGCATTCAGCAGGACAAAGGTCACATATTTAATCAAACTAAAAGGAAGGGCCTTCCAGCTGTTCAGTCCGACAGCCCAGAGTCCGAACTCCAAGACAGAGGTTAGTGTTGGCTATGCTCCCAAAAGCAAGTTCAACGGAACAGCCCTGGAGCCAATTCATCTTACGTAAACCGACCCTCCTTCGCTTGTTAGGTAGAAAAAAGAAATCAAGAGCTGTCTTGCAGGTGTCTTTTGATTGTCTGCCTTGATGGCCGACATTTTCCTGGCCAACCCCCGCCCCCCCTGCCATGGTGGAACAATGACCGGATATGGCCCAGTTAGAAGGTTCGCTTTAACAGCAGCTGAATACATGGCTGTAGTTACCTGTTCGTAGGATGAGTAGTTACCATAAAGGGAAGGCTGCCAAGAAACGGCCCTAGTAGATGGTGACATGTACTGGTAGTATGCGTAAGTATTGTGTAATAAACTTAAGCAAAAAGTTAGTTTTAAACTTTCCGCCTAGTCGTGGGCAGGTCAGACAACTCAGCTATTTTTAGTCACCCTTCCACTTGAACTGTGGGGTAAAGGAAACCGGGACCTTTGACTCAGGCGTAAAACATAGATGTCAAGTTTTAGGGATCCATAATGGAAGACACAGGACATTTTGGCAAGAGGAAGTAGGCATAGCCTGCGTAAGTTGCCGTTTCGTAACTTCTCTTCGTTTACTGAAAGTTACTTTACGCGTGCTCGTGTCGCGCTCCTCACTTAAAACGTGCTGTATATTGTGATTGGTATAGTATTGAGCATTGGCAGCTTCCGCTCTAAAACATTAGGTACATGACTGTACCCCGTAAGCAGATGTTGCATCAGAATCAGGCCCCTCTACCAGCCTACAATCAACTTCTGGCTGGTCGAGGGGAGAATCGGCAAGTACCGCAGCTGACTAAAGACTGGGGCGCAAACCCAGGGACATCGGACGACAGTGCGAGTCAAGCGTACGTTGACCTTGCATAAGGCATTGAAGTACGTCAATCCACTTACTAATTTCTGCCTTTATTACGTCCACAGTAGACCAGAGTACAAGCTCTAAACTGTGTGGGATCTTGTCAAACAACAGGAGTTATTGCAGAAGAGGAAACAGTCAGTGCTCAATACTGTAGGTAGACATACAACTCTGCCACTGTCATTTAAACCTTCTCTGCCTCTTTAGTGTTGGGTTAAAGAAACAAACTCTAGTCCAGTTAATGCAACTGTCAGACTGCGGGGAACCAGAAAGGCATCTCTAGCCATGTCGCATCCGACGTTACGCAAAACCGGGATGCGGTAAACTCTTCACTCAAGGTCGGCCTTCATTATGAAAATTCTCTGACGGCGTGCCGCACGATAGTCGTAAACGTTAAATCGCCAGACCAAAGTTACGACTAGCGCGGTCAGCAGCATGTGAAGCTAGGCTATGACAACTTATCGACGCACGACAATTCTATTCTCCAACCGTTAGAGGCTCATGATCAATGATTGTTAAAGTACGTATCATATTGCACTAGTGGTCTCGAGCAGTAGTCAAGGATAGCATGAGAATATGCCTCTGGACTTCTGTGCTGAATATACGAGCCGCCCGCGGCATCTAGGCACGGGTGTCATTGCACCACTCCTGCTAGCGTCTTATCGTGCTGAAGTGGTGTTTGCCAGAGTTTATCTCGCTGAGACGGCTGAACATTTCATTATAGAGGATTAGGTCATTGACTCGTCATTCCGCAGAAAGTTCTCACCAGTCACGATATGAGTATATAGTTAACCCCTGCCAATCGAGACAGCGACCCAAGGACCGAAGTGAGCACACATGGCTCTTGAGAAGTAGAGGAAGCAATCGGTGGACATTTGCAACACATTTATGTCAGGCCACGCTTGGAGTTCGACTCGGCGACAGATTCTCACGCGCTAGACGATGGAGGACCTCGATGAAGCTATTCGTATGGCCCGTGACGCTGTCAAGAGCACTCCGGAAGACCACCCAGACCGGGCTGGACGGCTAAATAACCTTGGAGTTCGACTCGGTGACAAATATTCGCGCACTGGATCGATGGCCGACCTCGATGAGGCTATTCGTATGGCCCTCGAGGCTCTCGAGGCGACTCCGAAAGACCACCCAGACCGTGCTAAATGGTTGGATAACTTTGGGATCCAACTTAGCAACAGATACTCACGCACTGGATCGATAGAGGACCTCGAGGAGGCAATTCGCATGGCCCGAGAGGCCCTCGAGGCCACCCCGAATGACCACCCAGACCGGGCTGGACGGTTAAATAACCTTGGAGTTCGGCTCGGTAACAGATATTCACGCTCTGGATCGATAGAGGATCTCGATGAGGCTATTCGTATGGCCCGAGAGGCTCTCGAGTCCACTCCGAAAGACCACCCAGACCGGGCTGGACGGTTAAATAACCTTGGTCTTCGACTCGGTAACAGATATTCACGCACTGGATCGATAGAGGATCTCGATGAGGCTATTCGTATGGCCCAAGAGGCCCTCGAGGCCACCCCGAAAGACCACCCAGACCGGGCTGGACGGTTGAATAACCTTGGAGTTCAACTCAGTAACAGATATTTACGCATAGGGTCAATGGCGGACCTTGAGGAGGCTATTTGTATGGCCCAAGAGGTTATTAAGGTTACTCCGAAAGACCACCCAGACCGGGCTGGATGGTTGAATAACCTTGGGATTCAACTTGGTGATAGATACTCACGCACTGGATCGATAGAGGACCTCGATGAGGCTATTCGTATGGCCCGTGACGCTGTCAAGAGCACTCCGGAAGACCACCCTGACCGGGCTGGACGGTTATATAACCTTGGATTCCAACTCAATAATAGATACTCGCGCACTGGATCGATAGGGGATCTTGAGGAGGCTACTCTCATGGCACGAGAGGTTGTCAAGGGCACCCCTGAAGGCCATCCTGACCGGGCGACACTGTTAAATAGCCTTGGGAATCGGCTTAGCGACAAATACTCGCGTACTGGAGCGATAGAGGACCTCGAGGAGGCAATTCGCATGGCCCGAGAGGCCCTCGAGGCTACTCCGAAAGACCATCCTGAGCAGGCTGCACTGTTGAATAACCTAGGAGTTCAACTTGGTGATAGATACTCACGCACTGGATCGATGGAAGACCTCGATGAGGCTATTCGTATGATCCGAGAGGCTATTAAGTCCACTCCGAAAGACCACCCAGGTCGGGCTAAATGGTTGAGCAACCTTGCGAGTCGACTCAGCTGCACTGGGTCGATGGAGGACCTTGAGGAGGCAATTCGCATGGCCCGAGAGGCCCTCGAGGCCACCCCGAATGACCACCCAGACCGGGCTGCACTGTTGAATAGCCTTGGAGTTCGACTCAATAACAGATACTCGCGCACTGGATCGATAGAAGACCTCGATGAGGCTATTCGTATGACCCGAGAGGCTATTAAGTCCACTCCGAAAGACCACCCAGACCGTGCTAAATGGTTGAATAACCTTGGAGTTCAACTTGGTGATAGATACTCACGCACTGGATCGATAGAGGACCTCGAGGAGGCTATTCGTATGGCCCGTGACGCTGTCAAGAGCACTCCGGAAGACCACCCTGACCGGGCTGAATGGTTGGGCAGCCTTGGAAATCGACTTGGCGACAGATACTTATGCACTGGATCGATGGAAGACCTCGAGGAGGCAATTCGTATGGACCGAGAGGTTATTAAGTCCACTCCGAAAGACCACCCAGACCGGGCTGGATGGTTAAATAACCTTGGTCTTCGACTCGGTAACAGATATTCACGCACTAGATCGATAGAAGACCTCGATGAGGCTATTCGTATGGTCCGAGAGGCCCTCGAGGCCACTCCGAAAGACCACCCAAATCAGGCTAAATGGTTTAATAACCTTGGAGTTCAACTCGGTGATAGATATTCACGCACTGGATCGATAGAGGACCTCGATGAGGCTATTCGTATGACCCGAGAGGCTATTAAGTCCACTCTGAAAGACCACCCAGGTCGGGCTAAATGGTTGAATAACCTTGGAGTTCAACTTGGTGATAGATACTCACGCACTGGATCGATAGAGGACCTTGATGAGGCTATTCGTATGGCCCGTGACGCTGTCAAGAGCACTCCGGAAGACCACCCTGACCGGGCGACGCTGCTGAATGGCCTTGGGCTTCGACTTAAAGACAAATACTCACATGCTGGAGCGATGGCCGACCTCGATGAGGCTAGGCTGTGCTTCAATGTCGCCTTGAATCGCCAAGAGTCTCCTATTAATGCCCGCATAACTGCCGGCTGTAGACTCCTGACATCACTCGACATTCTCCAAGAAGGGCATCAAGCATACCTTATTGCCAAAACTACCATCGAATTGGTTCCCTTACTCGTTCCATTGTCGCTACAAAACAGAGATAAGCAGCATCTTCTTTCGCAAGCCGTCGGACTCGCCTCGGGTGCCGCAGCTATCGCTTTACATGTTGGCAAAGGACCTATACCTGCGATCGAACTACTCGAGACCGGCCGTGGTGTTCTTGCGAGTTCTCTTCAAGATTTGCGTACAGACCTTTCCCCTTTACAGAACCGATATCCGGAGCTGGCGCGCTCATTCGTCGAACTTCGAGACCAGCTTGACGCGCCACCTTCACAAGGTATTCTTGTTACGGATGAGAGCACTTGTATCGCCCCTGAGGCTGCGGCTGATCGGCGCCATAAGGCCAGCAACCAGATGCCGCTGCTCCTTGAGAAAATCCGCGGCAAGACTGGGTTTGAGCGGTTTCTGCTCTCTGCATCAGAAGTCGAGATGCGAGAAGCGGCAGTGCAAGGTCCAATCGTCATCCTCAACGTGGGTTCACACCGTTGCGATGCTCTCCTCGTCGAGGAATCTGCAACCCGAGTGCTGGAGCTGCCTTCCATCTCTGAACAAGATATTCTCGACCGAGCTGAAGACGTTCAATCTCTCGAGACGCTTGCCTGGCTCTGGGATACTATTGTCAGCCCGGTTCTTGAAGTTTTAGGCTTTAATAAGCCTCTATCAGGCGATTCTTGGCCACACGTATGGTGGATCCCAACAGGGCCTCTCGTCAGATTTCCTCTCCACGCAGCGGGATACCATTTGGAGTGCAGCTTTGACACAGTCCTCGACAGGGTCATCTCGTCGTATAGCTCGTCCATCAAGACAATCATACATAGTCGTCAACAGCGGGGCAAAGAAACAACGGCTGTTTCATCCACAAATATCGTTCTTGTCGCTATGCAAGACACACCAGAACAGAAGCGACTTCAATACGCGAGCGACGAGACGAGTGCGGTGCAAGCTGTTTGCGAGTCGACAGGTCTACCGTACGTTCAGCCTAAGCCTTACAAGAAAGAGGTCTTGCTCGCTTTGGAAACATGCAGGGTATTCCACTTTGCTGGGCATGGCGATGCGAATGGGGATAATCCACTGGCCAGTCGTTTGCTGCTTAAGGACTGGAAGCAGGATCCCCTGACGGTGGGAAGCCTGTTGGAGACCAACCTGAGTTCTAAGTCACCATTTCTCGCCTACCTATCGGCATGCGGAACCGGCCAGATCCGACGCAGTGAGTCAGTTGACGAAAGCATCCACCTGACGAGTGCCTTCCAGTTGGCAGGGTTCCGTCATGTTGTGGGCACACTTTGGGAGGTCGACGACGAGTTATGTGTGCGCATGGCGAGACTAATGTACGAGTTTCTACGAGACAGCGGAATAAGCGATGAGTCTGTAAGCAGTGGGCTCCACCATGCCACCAGGCAGCTTCGAGACGACTGGGTACGCCAGGAAGCTATTAGCCAAGAGGCTATCCGGGACTCTGTATCAGCGAGGAATGTTGAGAAATGCGAAAGCACCAAGCCGAGCAAGCTGCTTTGGGCACCGTATGTTCACTACGGGGTTTAACGTGAGGGTTTTTGGTGGAAGTTTATATTGATAATCAGATACAATAATAATAATATATAACGTGTTTGATAAGCATGCGACGCACTGCACTGTATAGTATTAAAAAACCTACCCTATAGTATTTTATTATTATAAACAAAATAGCTAAAAATCTAAAGAAAATTCTTTATATAATAGTATAGCTAGCTTTATTGAATTATATTTTTTAATGATTTTTAGCTATTTTATTTTATATAGAAAAGTGTAAAATACAGTGTATTTTACAGTGTAAATAGACTTTAAGGTTTATAGCTATATATAATTTTTTAAAAAATAAAAAAAAATTAATATAGCTTATTTTAAGACATATATATAAGCTATTAAAATTACAGCTATTTTAGGCTTAAGTATGGCTTTTTATAAGCTTTTAAAGATTGGATTTTAAGGTGTATAGGGTAATGCGTCGCATGCTTGGATACGTCGCATGCTTATCAAACACGTTAACGTAGTTCATAAGCAAGTGCTCCATATAAGTAAGTGCTCCAAAAATCCCTCAGCCTTACAACTAATTATCTGATCAATTGATTCTTAACCATTTATCATGTCACAACCCTCAAATGAAGCTAGAATCCTCCTTGCCCTTCAGGCCCTCCAACAGGATCCAAAAATGAGTCTCCGACGAGCTGCAAGTGTCTATAAAGTTGATCGCTTTGCCTTACGTCGCCGTCAACGTGGCATTCAGTCGCGACGCGATACTGTTCAAAAGACAAGGCGACTATCTGATCTAGAAGAGCAGATAATAGTTCAATTCATTCTCGACCTAGATTCACGAGGATTTCCCTCGCGACTGTTTTTTGTGGAAGAAATGGCCAATTCTCTACTTGCCGACCGCGATGCGTTACCTGTTGGCAAGTGCTGGGCGCATAACTTTATTAAGCGACAGCCAGAGCTCAAGACGCGTTTATTTCGGAGATATGACTATCAGAGAGCCAAATGTGAAGATCCGACTATTATTCGTGGCTGGTTTAGGCTCGTCGAGAATACAATCGCGAAATATGGTATCCGATCGGATGATATCTGGAACTTTGATGAAACCGGCTTTATGATGGGCATGATACAGTCCGGAATGGTCGTCACAGGTACAGAAAGGCAAGGGAGGCCAAAATCAGTACAGCCTGGAAACCGTGAATGGATTACTGTGATCGAGGCGATCAATGCGGAAGGTCAATCGATCGCGCCGTTCATCATTGGCGCAGGCCAATATCACCTTGCAAATTGGTATCGAGAATGCGACCTCCCCGGCGATTGGGTTATTGCATTGAGCCAAAATGGATGGACTAATAACCAGCTAGGCCTTGACTGGCTGAAGCACTTTGATCGGGCTACAACTAACCGATCAACTGGTCCCTATCGTCTTCTAATCCTTGATGGTCACGAAAGCCACCACTCTGTTGATTTTGAGAGATATTGTGAGGAGAAGAAGATTATTACGCTTTGTATGCCTGCTCATGCATCTCATCTACTCCAGCCTCTTGATGTTGGGTGCTTTGGGCCACTGAAAAAGGCATATGGGCGAGAAATAGAGCGTCTGATGAGATGCTCTATAAATCACATTTCTAAGACCGAGTTCTTTCCTGCCTTTCACGCCGCTCATCGAGCTACTATTACAGAAAGTAATATCTGGGGAGGTTTTAGAGGAGCCGGGCTTGCTCCCTTTGACCCAGAAAACGTCATCTTAAAGCTTGATGTGCAGCTACAGACCCCAACGCCTCCCGAGGAGGTCACAGAACCATCGACCCCTTGGACTTCAAAGACCCCAAAGACAGTACTAGAGGCCCAATCGCAATCCAAATATCTACAGGGGCGGGTCCTCAATCACAAGAGTAGCTCCCCAGAGTCAATTATTGAAGCTATTAGGCATTTTGAAAAGGGAACAAGCATCCTTCTACATAGGTTAGCCTTAGTAGAGGGTAGGCTTCAACAAGTTGAAGAACAGAATAAGACAGTAGGGCGGCGCCGGAGGGGAAAAAGAACTAGACTACAGAAAGGAGGGCCTTCAACTATAGAGGAAGCATCACAAGTAATTGATCAGATGGATATTGATATGCAGGTAGTGGCCGAATCGTCGAGAAATAGTGGTCGCGGGAGGTCGGAGGGACCGAGGGTTTGCCATTGTAGCAAATGCGGCAAGGCCGGGCATAATGCAAGGACCTGTCAGGAGGTAATTGAGATCTCTGAAGAAGAGTATAGCGATTAATTCTAATTGATCTAATAGGTTATGGTATTTTTATTATTATTTTAAATCTTAAGGTTAAGATATTTGGAGCGCTTGCTTATGTGGAGCACTTGCTTATGAACTACGTTATAGTTACTGTAAGTATAATATATCCTCGATGTAATGAATCAATACATCTAGCCAAATTATATTTTACTTACAAAAAGTTGGGTGTGACCTGAAGCCGTTTGGCTTAAATGGATTCAGGTTACCTGTTCATTGGTGCCGGTTTTTTTACTATAGGAGTTCAAATGGATTCAGAGCTGAATCCGCCGCGCAGCTAGGATAGGCAGCAGAGTCGAGTTCGTGCTTCCCCATCAGCGACGTGCTCGGGCTAACAAAACTGTCAATAGAGGCATGCATGCTGACATTTCTGGTATAGACCAATCCGATACTCAGAAAGAAAGGCAAAAGGGTATATAGGGTTAGAGGGACCTAGCTCCCGCATAGACATGAGCGCCATGGCCTGATGAATTAGTTCTAAAAAGACTTAATAATAATTATTGGCTATATTTTATATTTCTCGATTTTACATTTATCGCGACAGATGCTGATAAACTGGAGCCAGAACTTGACGCGCTGCTCTTAAAGTGTTGCCTTGCCTGAACGTATACCTAAGCACCCATCAGAAATCCAAGTCAACCCCCTGTCAAAATTGAGTCTACCCTAACGCTAGTCTATGTTTCGAAATTCAAGTCTACCCCCTGTGAAGCTAGGTAAATTAAACCAATTGTACAACAATTGATTTTGGACTGTAGGACTAGGGTTAATGGCAAAGCCGCATTCGATGCAAATTATTGCTGGCTCTGGTGAATTGTAGTACAAGCCGAGACTCTCGAGCTTTTGGAGCTGACTTGGCCGCAATGTGACAATAGCATCAGTGTACATCGCGAGGCTTGTCATATTGATAAAGTTAAAAAGGCAGCAAAAGGATCGGATACCCTCTATGAAGCCACATTTAGCCAAGAATAAAGAGAGAGCTTGATTGCTGCTCCCTCCCTCCTAATCGATATAACGGAAATTACTACACGCTCTGAAGTCTAAGAGCGCAGTCATCTATATGGTTGGCACAGGCCTTCGTGGAAGAAACGCAGCGCATTTCCAGAGGGGAAATTCGGGGCAAGAAAATGGAGATTCTGATTGGCGCAGAAGTGGAAATGCGGCGCATTTCTGGTCTACATTCTTGAGTAGGGTGCACGGGCCAAGTAATCTTGTATTGCAACCCAGGAGAGGAGATGGAAAAAGAGAGGTGCACGGGCCACCAAAACTGGTATTGGATGTCAATACCAGTGGTAATTGGTACAGTAGGGCCCGAAACTGGCCCATAGAGATCTCTACGCCCTGGCCCCAACCTACACTCTGGCCGTCGTCGCTCCAGGATAGAAGGCAAGAAGGCATATCATTCCGGGCTGCCACGCACCCATAGGCGCGAAGACTTACAAACTCTTCAAACGACGACTGAGATCCCATGACCATATAGCGCCTGTGGACTTGTTTAAGTCGCCGGAGCTGTTTGAATCGCGGTCGCCGTTCAATTCTTAGAGAATCATATGGTCGCAAGGGAAGAGCTCGCTCGAGGAAAAGAAGTCGCTGGATATATATAAGTCCAGAAAGATAAGGCGTATAAGCACGTGCGTTGAGAAAGCTGTTAGTTGCTTCCGAGAACGCCAGTATACCGCTAAAGTACACTAGTACCGTCGAGCTCGGTTGGCCATCCGTCAACCTTTCTGTACAGAGCGCCAGACTTAGGCCGAAAACGAGCTCGGCAAGGGTGGTAAGGGGTATGCCTTGTTCGGGTCCGTTAGCCGAGTTCCCTTCTTCGTTCTTGTCGTAGCTGGGACTGAAAATGTCGCCACCATCATCGCCGTTATCATCATCGCTAGCACTGGATATGTCGCTGTCGTCGTCCTACTCCTCGCTGTCATCGTCAACCTCACCGAGATCTTCATATACGCTTCCATCCATGTCCATATCCTCATACTCAATTCGCATTTCGCCCATCTCTTCGGTCTGCTGTTGCGCCCGAGTTGCGTCCTCGATAGGATATGCTCCCGGGGCTGTGGGAGGCGAATTTGCCAGGTCCTCATGATGCCAGATTGCATGGAGGAAACCACCGAGCTTCTTGTTGAAACGCACGCCGACAAGCCTCTCCCGGTGCTTTGCATCCATGCGGTATGCTCGAAAACAGAATGCCAATGCCTTTTTTAATAGTAAGCGGTATCTAGTGGTTGACGAGGCATGCTTGACTAGCGTGAATGGCTTCGAATAAGGCATATAGGGATGGTTACTCTTCAGCCAACAAAGGAGACTGCGGCTCGTGCTGTGGACCGTCTCTTCGCAGCGGTCCATGACAATGTCCACTACCTTCAAGATTCTGTCGATCCTGATCTCGTCCTCGCGTGGGCTAGTCAGATCGACAGGGAGACCAGGAACTCGGGTTGCGCTAGCTAGAAGGTATGGCGGCGCATCTGGCCTACCATGGAGTTGTAGATAAGGTGCTTGGATGAGGCGACGGAGCAGGCTTCGGTCCCTGTTCTTGTACGTGGTCTCCCACCTTGTCCTTTCCAACCATGGCCGCTGTTCGGCATACGTCGTTGTAGAACCCGCAGCTGCAGTTTGCGTATCGCCTGCAAGACCAGGACCATCCACAAGCCGGCGATTTCGCTGGTACTCGCGCGCCTTCACAGAATCAATCAAATCTTGTTGCTCATCACCAGTCCTGTCTTGACCGCTCGAAACTAGCCCACGTATACTTCCAACGGGCACCGCTGGCCGGACCAGTCGGCCATCGCGTTCAACAATCCAGTAGGCTCGAGACGCCCCAGAGGCCCATGTTTGCAAGTAAACGTACTCGAAATATGTCTCGATGTCTGCCTTCCTGCTAAATCTCCGTGGGTGTTGAGGGTAGTTGGGCAGGTCTTGGCTGTAATGTTGAATGATGAGCGTGAGGTTGATGGTGCGATACTTGCAATGCAGACAGGAAAATCCATCGTAGGACCGGAGCTTTTTGTCTTCAAGCGAACCATCTGCAAGTGGCGCAGCCTGATCTGGATTTTTGAGGTCCAGTGTAGCTAGTACCTTTCTGAGTCCTTTCCGCCGAGATAGAGAGATCTTGTGTTTATCTCTCAGATGATTGGTAGGATGGGACCCATTGGGGGAGATGGCGTGTTTGCAGTTATCATCGAAGCAGATTAGTAGTCGCGCCTCAGGATGAACCCATAAGGAGAGCGACTCGAGAAATTCACAAGGCGATTGTTGTATCCCTGTAGTTGGGGCAATAGGTGACGATTCCATGGTGTTAGCCCTTGCTGTGCTGTTATATACTGTTGCTGCTTCTTTATTGTATTCTTTTATTATACGATATTGGGAAGCTGGAGCAGAAGGCGAAGGGGTAGAATATGGTAGGAATGGAATAAAAGCGGGAAGTCAGAAGCACGAGCGTGCACGGATAAAAAGGAGGTAAACAACAGGTTGTTTTTATTAAACCTTCTTACCATATCAATGCGCACGGACAGAAAGTGTAGAATCTACGGGTGATTTTTCGGAAGAATATCGGCAAAAATCAAGGGTGGTCTAGGCTGGCACGGACGAAAACTGAATAATGCGACGCGTTTTCGTTCAACCTTGGTACAGTAGGGCGTCGGAAAACTTTCGGCCAACCTTGCTCTCAGGCAGAAATGGTGCACCATATACATATGGTGCATTTTGGCCTGACGACTTCCCAATAAACCCTCTGAGAGATGATCATCAAGCCGATAACCCCCATGGTCTCGCGGCATTCAGCAGTCGCGGTCCAAGCGCGGAGAACAGGCTGAAGCCTGATGTGGTGGCGCCTGGCACGGCTGTGCTTTCTGCCAGAGCAAGAAGGATGAGATTCTCGGGCGGCGTCGACCAGACAGGTGTTTCGGGCGACAGCAGATATTGGTATCTGTCAGGCACCAGTATGGCTACACCGCTTGTTGCTGGATGCTGTGCTGCGGTTCGGGAGTGTTTGTTGGCGAACGGCTACAGAGACACAGCAAACGGCACCACGAATCCCACAGCCTCTCTGATCAAGGCCCTCATCATCAATGGCGCGGTGCCCATAACTGGTCAGTACATGCCAGAAGAACTTGAGAAAGTGCCCAATCCTCACTCAGGCTTTGGACGCGTCAACGTCGCGGACAGCATCGCAATGGTTGACCCCAACGACACTTCTTCTGGTTACGGCATTGGTGTTATCATTGAAGAGACCGAAGAGCCTTCTATCATTGAAATTCCTGTCCCTTCATTCGTCCGCAATGGTCTGACACTGAAGGTGACCATGACATATGCCGACGTTCCCGGTGCAGCATTGTCTAATGATCTCAATCTCGTGGTCGAAGCAGGAGACAGAGAAAGACATGGAAACCAGGGTCAACAAGAATTCTACAGCACTGCGACTGGGCCGTTCGACCGTAGGAATAATGTTGAACAGGTTACCTGGCCGCAGATTCCTGGGGACAGTGTAAAGATTATTATTAAGCCTTACCGGCTAGTTAGTCCTCATGTGCCGTTTGCATATGCCTGGAAGTTTTTCTAAGACAGCTCGTCTTTGAGGTTAGGTATGAGTTTATATAGGTGTTTAATTACTATTATTCTTAGCTTCAAGCTCTTTATTAAGTTTAGTTATCTCCTGAGAGCCCATAAGCCTCCAAGCCGGTCACTACGGGGGGGAAAGCCAATCAGAAATGCTCATTTACTGTTACAAAATATACTAACGTGCGTGATAAGCGAGCGCCGCACTTTTCCCTCTGACATCACACTTTTTATCTGATCAATTAGTTTCTAACCACCTAATATATCACAACCTTCAAATGAAGCTAAGACCCTTCTTGCCCTTCAGGCCCTTCAAAATGACCCAAAGCTAAGCATCCGACGAGCTGCAAAGATATATGAGATTGATGAGCGGCGACTACGTCGTCGCCAGAACGGCATTCAATCACGACGCGATACTATCCCAAATTCGCGGAAGCTATCTGATCTGGAGGAACAGATAATAGTCCAATTCGTCCTAGACCTAGATACACGAGGATTTCCCTTGTGATTGTGTTTGTTGAAGAAATGGCCAATTCCCTGCTTGCTGACCGCAACGCGTCACCTAGTGCCCCATACCAAAATAAATTCTACGTAGAATTCATTTGTTTTATGTCAAACAACCCAGGGTAGAATTGATTTTTACAGGGGAGTAGAATTGTTGAAAGGAAGCTCATGGAAGTAGCTTGAAAAGCTGATAAATATTGTCATCAAAGATGGCGACCGTTACGTGCACATCCCCCTGTGCATGTAATATCCTTATATAAGCTAAAGTCTAAGCTCAAAGAACAACTAAAAATTATTCCCTAATAAGTGCATTTTACACCTAACGTGTATGATAAGCGAGTGAGCCAGACAAGCAAGTGAGCCAAAAATCCCTCACCTTACAACATTATAATTCAATCAGCTATATCTCAACCAACAAATATGCCACAGTCCTCAAATGAAGCTAGAATCCTTCTTGCCCTTCAGACCCTTCAAGATAACCCTAAACTTACAGTCCGACGGGCGGCAAATATCTACGATGTCAACCGTAGTACCTTAGGTCGCCGCCAGCATGGCATTCTTTCAAAGCGTGATACTCCCACAAAGTCACGGAAACTATCTGATCAGGAAGAGCAGATAATAGTCCAATTCATTTTAGACCTAGATTCGCGAGGATTTCCCTCGCGACTATCATATGTGGAAGATATCGCGAATTCTCTATGTGCCAACCGCGATATACCACCTGTTGGCAAGCGCTGGGCTTATAACTTCATTAAGCGACAACCAGAGCTAAAGACACGTCAATTTCGGAGATATGACT
>JACTAS010000189.1:0-28390 GCA_014884825.1 Fusarium sp. 190-020-2 | reverse complement strand
GACCTGCTGGTACTTATACCACCGCATAATTTAGGTGGCTGTAGAAGTACCTCTTGTTCTGTGCATTTTAATTGGTTACGACCCCTCGCCGTGACCTAATTGCAGCCAGTTGGGCTCTTAGGAGATAAACTACCTTTTTTCAATAATATAGTTCTGGGCCTAGCCTGGAGCTATCCGCCCAGGGTAAGTACTATTTTATTAAAAATTTCATATTAATTAATTATATCATATTACTTTTGAGGTAATATAAGTGGCTTAGATATATAGAACTAATATAAAACTCCTATCTCTTTGAGTGGCATAAGACTACAAGGAGGTCACGACCGGGGTGTAGGGCCAATCAAAATGAGCGCGACGGCTGGTACTTCCACCCACACCTAAATTGGCGTGTGATAAAAGTACCAACAGTCAGCATTGTTACAAATCGGTACATCACATCACACACTTTACACCCATACCTAGTCTGTGGAGCCCGCGCATTTCCTGATATAGGCTGTAGATGACCTCGTTTTTCCTTCCTTTTTTTCGAGGGTCGAGGCTGCCCTTGCCGCAAGCCCTTACAAGCTAGGCACGGGGAAGACCTTTTCCTGCCTCTATAGACATGATTGATATCTCTTTGTAGGTGATTTTGCCGGGCTTCTATATCGTCAATGTCTTCCTCTTTCCCTGTGCGGCTTCTCTTCCTTGTGCGACTCTCAGTAGCGTATCTGTTGAAAATAGCGTTGTAAATGCATTCCTTCCAAGCTTGAAGCGTGCTATAGGGCTTCCAACGAGGCTGCCGTGTTTTCTTCTGTAAAATGAAGCTATTCGCAAGTGCGACTTCAAGGAGGAAAGACCAAAGCAACGCCTGCCAAGGACCGCGCCGGAATCGGTGCTCATACGTTGTATAAGACCGTATCTGATCGCCGCGGTCAACGTGGTTCATTTCATCGTTATACTGAGCGGCAACAGTAGGAATAGGGATTATCTTGAAGCTATCGCCATTGAAGACCTGCTGCAGGCGTTGTGACTCTGCCTTTGTGCCTCTTTTGGCGGGCAATTTCCTCTGTTTTGGTGTGCGCTTATGAGAGGCTCCGCTGAGCACAGTTGAAAGGAAGAGCACGATGCCGCTATCCTTCCAAGCGATTTGGATGACCTAGGGGGAATGAAAAGGGACAAATTAGTAAGGGAAATACAGCTAAAGGTCGTCTGTACCTGTTGGTCTTCCGTCGGGATCAGTATGACCTCGTTATACTGCAAAGCTGTGCCATCAGGAGCTTTTCCGGTCTCTTTTATACGCTTCATCTCGGTGGTGATGCCGCAGTTAGGGCGTGCCGTGCCTGTGGTACCGTGGCCAAGGTGTCGAAGAAGGCGGAAGAGCTGCGGCGACGAGAAGAGGTTATCTGTGAAGACGTGATGTATCTGCGTTAACAGCCTTTTTAGTAGGTAAACCACGACGCTTTGTGTATTGTTAAGAGGAATCTCGGTCCGTAGCTTTCCCTTCTTGCCGTACGGCGTTGGTGTAGGTAGCTCAACCATAACAGCCTTATATGGTGATGCCTTCACGTGCCAAAGCCACTGCAGAAAGTAGCCCTGTTGCGCAATAACCCAGACTTTGAACCCTACCGGCGTAGGCTTATTCTTGACGACTGTTGTCTCTTTTGATCTGCCTGTAAAAGGGATCATACACTCATCTACAGTTAGATTAGTCCCTGGAAGATAGAGCTCAATAGACACCCTTTGTATGTGGTTAGACCACTCTTCAGCCGCTTGGAAGGTCTTTGGAAGATCACCCTCATCCCTCACATCGAGCTTGGTGTAGTCAAAAGTGCGGAAATACCTCGTGATCAGCTCGAACTTCCGTAACGGCATGAACTTGGTGATTGAGTGAAGAGGGCGCTGTTCTCCTAGCCTAGGGGCCTTCCAATGGTCCTTTATCGATATTTCCCTATGAATTCCTAGGTAAATAAGGACCCCAAGCCATATATAAGCTGTTGCGGTGGAGATGCCTTCCCACCCGAGAATGCGGGACTGTTTGGAAAGGGGGGTATTCCAGTTGTCAATAACGGCATTTTCGAGTAAGTGAGCGACCCAGCTATTGGTGTATTCAATCCATGACTGTATAAGGGAATCAGGTACGAAAAGCTGGAATAATTCAAGTGGTTCCTTGGGCAGAGGGTTGATCTTGAAATCACGATATTCTAGGTTGAAAGGTTGAAAATCACTACCGCGGCCCTCTTCAGGCGGAAAATCAGGCACGCCGGTGGGGTCATTAGGTGCCCTTAAAGGCGGGGTATCAAAGCTGTGATCATCTATATAATCAGGTATCTTTTGGGAGCTCATCGTTTCAATTGAGATGTGTTAGGGTCAATTTATATAAGGATTTTGATGATTTTGGCTGTGTTGAATGAAGAAGCTGTCTGACGAGAACTTTACGTACCCCGCAGGTACTAGGGGGGTTAGTAAGCAAAAGTGGGGCGAGTGACCTGTGGCAGTCTTATGCCGCTCAAAGAGATACTGTACAGCTAAAGGTAAAAAGACGAAAACGCGCCCCGTTTTGAGCCCCGAACTGGGGGTAGAAATATAAAGGTTTTGATTGCCTAGAAGACGAAATGCGGCGCGTTTTGGCCAAGAATACTTGAGTAGGCCCAGGATGCATGATCAGCGCTCATCATATTCATTTAGCTTCTTCCACCCGTTGTTAATCGATGCTCGGATATAGGCTCGATGATCTGCTGGTAATGTGCTCTTTTGCGACGTCTCGGACGCTGATCGCTTCTCCGCCGTGGAATATTCAGCCCGAGAATGCAGCGGTAAGGCAGATTCTATGAATCTCGTGGGTTGGCTCCGCTGCGGTAGTGCGTAAACCTCATCCTTGTCAAAGCGGGCAGGGAGACGGCGTATGCGGCTTGGCTAGCTATTGCGCTCACGGAAATTTGCCGGCGCCGTTGCAATCCGCTCTGCGGCATCTAGATAAGTTTTACCTACTATCTCTGCCGCAACTTCATTATAAAAGACTTTCCAGTCCTCAAAGTGCTCTAGCAGATATTCCATTCCTATTAACACCTCCTATAGGCGTCCAAGGCTATCACCTTTACCCCACCCTTGCGTCTGCATTATCTAAAGGTATATAGGTTTAAGAATCTCGTTTACTTCGCCAAGAACCTGCCAGTAAGCCGGCGCCTTTTAGGTGTTACACCAGAATAAATATTAATGGCACTTTTATTACTAGGACTTGGCTCACTAGACTAGCTGGCTAGGGTGATCTGGTGAGCTCTATGTAGGTTAGTTAGCTGCTAGGTATCTTATGAATAATATTGAATGGGATAGGTATATGCTTTCGGAGATGATCTGCGGCGGAAGACGTGGCTTGCACCGAGAAGAACTCCGCTGCGCCTTTTATATTACATCAATTACAGCACTAGGCATAACCTATCGGTTAATCCTAATAGTTTAGTTCGACAAGGAAGGTCCTGTGCGACCTAATCTAGCTCTTCCTGCCCTTTGCACCTTTTCGAGCCTACAAATCCTCTTAGATAAAGCAATAGTTCTTCTAGGTAATCTTGGGCAGATCTTTAATAGTCGGGTTAGGAGGTAAAGTTATAACGACTGCCTTTTCTAACTGCTTAGCAACCGTCTTCGGCTAAGATAATCATAAGACAGAAGAGGGAGGTATAAGGCAAAGCGTTAACGTTGCTGGCAGAAAGCCAGCTAGCAATAAGGAGAGCGGCGAATTTAATATTTTACTAATAAAATCTAAAAAAAAGCATATATAGAAGGGGCTATTTTAGTGGCGCGATATGGTTAGGAAATGCATTCTAGATTATATATACGTAGTAGGGTTATGCATTAAAACACAATAGCAGGTACTTGGTTTCAGGGCTGACCTATAGCTATTAGAAGGTAAACCTCTATCTGTAACTATCTGGTGTAGAGTAGTGGTCTGGGAAGATTAGAATTTTTGCCTTAATATTAGATAAACGCATAATGCATTTGTAATATATTAATTATTTCAACTTTCGAAATGCATGAATTAATTTAATTAAAAGGAAGAATTCGACAATTTAATTAATTGAGTTGACATATGATGAGCGCTGCCCCTTGATCTATAATAACTTAGCAGACGGCTCCAGACCTGATATTAGCCTTCCTCTGCCTCTTAGGTTTTTCCAGAGGTGCTCCTCTATATAATAGAGCCTCATCTTTTGGGCTTAGCAGAACATATAGTTCCATTTCCAGCACTTTAATCCATCTAATCTCAGTGCAGCAAGGCAAGAAATTAGTTTAATTAGTATGCGTAATAGTTAAAGCTTAGCCTAGTCTTGGTAAAGATTTAGGATTACTTTAACCTACTCTACTAACCTGCGCCGGCACTCTAAAGTAATATTATTATATTTTATCCTGAGGTATGTATTAACCTCGTTAAGAAGGGTTGCAAATCTGCATAACTTGTATACTAAAAGCTAATATTCTAGAAGAATAATAAATAGATAGATTAGGTTAGATAATTAAGATTACTTACTAGGATCTATTATTTTTATTAGTAAGAAACTTATTATACTGCAATTAGGTATATACTTCTTATATCTTAGTCTTAGTTAAGGGGGAGGATCTCTATAAACTATCTAAGAAGATTATTACTAGTTAATATATGCTGCAAATTACGCATATTCGCGCCCTCTCACCAACTACGCATCTTGTCATTAATTTAATCAACCCTGGTCTAAATAAAGTCTACCCCCTGTGAAATTTAAGCCTATTACCTGTTAGGTGGGTCTAGAAATTAAATTCTACTCCCCTGTAAAAATCAATTCTACCCTGGGTTGTTTGACATAAAATAAATGAATTCTATGTAGAATTGATTTTAGTATAGAGCACTAGGTTGAAGTCTGAGCAGGAGCTTTACGCGGTGCGTTCTGTGTATAGTCAGAATTCGACATGTAACCCTGGTCCAATCACAGACCAGAGTCGACCCCCAGCGAAACTCAAGGCTACCCCTTGTAAAGTGGGGCAAAATAAATCAACTCTAGTAGAATTGATTTTGGTATGTAGGACTAGGTTATATCTTACTTAATGTAGTTAAGTTACTTCCTATTATAGTCTAGCCGAGTGTCGATGTTAACCTCACAATGTATATAAGATATCTAAGATAAATAGAGGCGGTTCAGGTTTTGCTACCTTCTAACCAAAGTTGCAGAAATTGTATAGCTCTGCTAATGCAGATAGTGAACCTGAAACTATACACTTCTGTTATACCTACCTTATAAGCTATTAAAAAGGGTTTAATAAGTAACGAAAGTCCGGACTAATCCGGCCTAGATTAAACCCTTAATCCCTCTAACCTCTTATATTTATTAATACCTTAGTTAATATAATAGTTAATTATAAACCTTTTTAAGATAATTCTCTAATACTATGTAACCTTGGCAGATATATTAGTCTTAATTACCTTAATAAAATAAATAGTAAATTCTATTATAGAAAATACTAAGGGATTAAATTAGATAAGTAATTAATAATAATTATACTATCTTAGATATCTTACTAAGGTCTTATATAAGAGGTAAATAATTAAAACTTTTCTTAAATTACTTAATAGTAGTAACCTAAAAGGCATAAAATAAGTTCTAGTATTATTAGATAAATTAAGTAATATTATTTTATAATATAATATTATATTCTTTTTAAATGATAATACGCTAAGAAGGATTATAGTAAAAGAGACCTTTAAATTTTATAAAGAAAGGCAGTTATATTCTATTAGTTATTATAAAGTATTAGCTTATAAGGACTATTAAAAAATAAACCTCAGATGAAAATTATAATAGAAAGTGTTAATAATATAAGAAAGCTAAAGTATGCATTTATATGCATAAGTAATACGCCTACAGACTATTAATTAAAACAGGAAAAATAAGTTACTATAGTATAGGCATATAGAAATAAACCAGAGATAGATATATATATGCAAAGTAGATAGGGGTATGCAATAATTAGGAATAGAAGAGTAGGGTTATTGCTAACTTATAGTAAGTTTATCCTAATTTCAGAGAATATTTAGGATTTGTTTTATCTTCTTTACTAGATCTTATTAATGCTCTGGCTATATATTGCGATATTATGTTTTTAAGTATATAGTAACCTTGTTAATTACAGAGGTAAACCTATAAACCTGGTATATAAGAAGGCGGTATATAGAGAGAAGAACATAGGGATAAATAGCACTATAAGGTTTAGGTTGCAAGTTTAAAGCTGTTATAGTAATCTTTATAGTAACTTAGTTACTAATAGTAAAATCTAAATAATAATTATACTTTAATTAATAGTAAAACTATTTAGTAGTATATTATACCTATAGCACTTTATATAAAAAGATGCATCGCGTTCTGGGGTAAACCCCTATTCTAATTAGCACTACTTTTCCTATATATAGAAGAATATCAAATTAACTCTATATTATGGTAATAATCAACCCTACTAGGGTTAAAGTAGGTTAATAAAATCAACTCTACTAGAGTTAATTTAGTTATTAATTACTAGAGTAGGTTTTTTACTACCCTGCGAACAAAACATAAGGCAGCTCTTGAACCAATATCCACGTTTAGCGTAAATGGCTACCCGCCAATTAAACGCAAGAATTGCATAACTCATACAGCCAAACTGGTTGCAACCACGGCGGTACGAGCTGGCGAGTTTTGTTATCAGAATGACGTACGCTACAGGTGTTGGGTCGTTGATTTGTTTATAAATGATGTTTTATCCTTGCAGCTGTGTTGCGTTGGGAGCTGTGTCAAGAAGAATCTATACCCTGGCCCTCCGGATCTTCGGTATGATTCTTTCTAACCCATTTTTCACACTTCCTCTCCGTTCCGTTTGAGATTCAATATACAACCAAGTTACCTTTGATCGAAGTATCCCGTAGAATAACCAGCCCCTGCGTAAATAACTATGCAAGCTTTCATTATTGGCTCGAAGTCTAAAGTATCAAAGACTCAATGGCAGCAGGGATGCTTGGGAAGGCCATTATCATTAAACGTCTCATGCTGACCCATGGCTTTCTGCCATTTTGGCTGTTTTTTTAGATTTTTGGCCCCTTATCCTTCTCCAAACACAAATCCCAAACTCCATGACTGTATCTGGCAATCGGCTCTATTATAGAGATCTTCTGGCCTTTAATTATTAGCTAATTATAAAGCTTTAGCTAGACTAAACACAGTAAAGCTATAACTAGGGTCTATTGTAATAAGAATCAGATAAATCTCAGGGTTAACTGAACATTGTTGCAGCTGGTGAAATAAACGTGTAAAGGAAGCTTTAATTACTTGACCAGATACAGTACATACTTTGATTTGAACTTAACCCGCGGGAAGGCTGTTTTCTCAAAAAGATAAATTGACCAATGACCTAATAGCGCCACGTTAGTGCCCCGTGCAAATAAAAGGTGAATTAACCAATTCGCCATTACAACAAGTAGTAGGGCTTAACTTTTATATATAAAATATTAAAATTAAACTTTATTTCGTTGTCTTCTTTAGAAGTGAAGTTGTCTCAATCTAATGGCTTATGGTGGTGTTGGGTGAAGTGTTCAGATTCTTTTAGGCACTAATTTTAGCCTGTTTAATTATCCCGCGCTTATGACTTTTGTCCCCACATTTCATTCGTAAGCAGATCGATTCTAGGAATCACATCGCCGACTTCCCCGCTTCTCTTCTACCTGCGTTATTTATTTAATCCTTGCTCTATCTTGTTGACCCGTGTCAGACTTTCCTTAAGGGCGCTGACTATGGCCAGCGGCAGATTGCAATTAATAGTGGAGCCAGCGCCTCCAGCCTCTGTGCCATCCTTGTCCTTTCACGTCTTTCCCTACCTCCCTGTCGAGCTCCGGCTAAAAATCTGGCGCTACTCTTTCGTTCCCCGTTGCGTCGAAATTCACGCCCGCAGGTCGCATTACGCCGATGACTTCCAACATGGGGGTGTGCCAAAATGGCAAAGCCGATGTAAAAATCCTGTTGCGCTGTCAGTAAATTCCGAGGCGAGATCCGCCGCATTGGATTGTTATCCCGTCAAGCTCCCCCTTGCGACTGTTGCGCCATATGAGCATGCTGGCGATAGCATAAACGACTTGAATCGTGTGTTGTATATTAATCCTGCGGTTGATACCCTCGTTGTACTTGGTGATCTGGACTACCGCAGAATGTCGCGACTACTATCTGGCTTGAGTCTTCGTGATCCGAAGGGAAAAGGTTTGCAGAGATTGGCTGTCAGCGCTAGCTGGACGTATCATCAAGGAGCTGGGGATACGATTAGAATGCTTGTTAAACATATGTTTCCCGAGCTTCTTGAGCTGACTGTGTTTATGTACGCTGAAAAAATGCCCCCCATTGATTGGGCTGGCGGAGTGTGCGCGTTGGAAGATTGTAGCGGGACAGACTACTACAAGCGCTATGCAATGGGAAGAGGCCAACAGATGAAGGATGGGGATAAATGGATGGTGATTGGGAAGAAAGAGATACGAGTAATGGAGCTCACTTTCAGGCATGGATGGTAGTTGAAATTTCCTTCGATATGATAGGTATCATGTAGCCAGAAAGTTCCTTTGTTCGGATTTGCTCCTGTTTCTTAGCGGTTATTAACATAAATAATTTCTTGCATGTACTCGACTTTCTTTGACTCTTTGCTTGCACTTAACTGGATCATGTGCTCATCTTTTGCGCCTATGACATAAGTTCTCAAACGACTATTCGGGCTTTAAATACTACGCTTAATCAATCACTCGATGTAATCTCCTTTTAGGAAACACATTTCGAGCTATACGTGATTGTAGTATAGGGTATTGTGTGCCGGTACAGTAAGCGAGTATACAGGAATTCTCTATTTACAACAAGTTAGATGTGTGGGTTACGTCTAGACAGCCTTCGGCTCATATACCTGCTCTGCTAATCTCGCCACGCAAACCATCTTCACTAATAGCTAATATCTTGCTTCTAATGCCTAATTCAGGAGGTTTTAGAAATAAATTCAAGGTGGCGGCTTGGACAGCCTCTAAGATGTTGACGAGACGGGTTCCAAAACAACAGCCACCACTGACATTTCCTGCAACACGACGATCAATTTCGGCCATCAGCCGCATAATATCATGGATATTCGGGGGAGGAGTGACATAATTGGCGCTTATTTGAGTAGAAGGCGGCCTTTTGCTTATCAAAGAGGTCTATTTCGAACTGTTTGATCACTTATGCGAGGCAGATCTCGGGCTTTAGCAGCACAATCCTTTCCAGTAGAGTAGACATGGTAGGCGGTTTAGTGGTCCTTTGAGGAGCCTAGTCACCGGGAATCGCTAATAAGTTAGTTAACTGTCAATGATCTTCTATTAGAGCAATTAAGAAAGACGAGGAAGCGAGGAGAGGGAATAGATAGGAAGCCGGATTGCACGCGTGAGGGGTAGATTGGCCCAGGTTCGGCAGACAAAAGCACACCACAGCCGCATCAACCACCGCCATTTACCGCGACTCCTGCCGTCCTAAATACGTCACAAGTCTCATGCACTTTTAAGCATGGAATTTCGCGGCATATGACCTAGTCAGACAAAGGATACTCTTACAAGATGCACTTACAGAATCACGGTTGAGGCAATACATGGCCTAGCGCCTTGACCCGCATGCCCAATTTGATGGAGGATTTGACTTAAATCGCCTGCGAATGATTACCTTGGATCGATTAAGAACTGGGGGCGGGAAAAGATATTATCATCAACCATCCATATTTAGAACTTTATTGCTTAAGCGCAAAGTAGTAAGAAAGAAGATTCGAAAGGAGATAACCTATACATAACTAGGGGGAAATTACTGTTATTAAACCATCTGATCTGCCGTGACAGGGCTGCGTTGCGTGCACGGGCCATGATTTCGTGTATTAGGACCTGATACGGGAGGTAATTGGTACAGTAGGATTCGTCGTCTGGTGGCCCCGATGTGACGCCTTACGGAAACTCACATGATGGTCTGTCCTACGCTCTGCAGAGATGACTGGTCATGGCGTAGATAGATCATTCTGGCCCGGCGTTGGGTGATTGTGGGGTATCAGCCAGCAAGTTCGGACGAGTTTCTACCAAATCATCCGCCAATTTCAGTCCATGTCTTTTATTTTGAGACATCATGTGATAGATTAAAGCAGTTAGTATATACCCCATCACAGCCAGCCATATCCAGGTTTTCAGCTGACTCTATACGTAGCACTGCAGCATACAGCGAATTAATTGTCCAATTGTATGACAATGGAACTTTGCTCGAGTCCCTCGCACATAGCGCACAATTCTCATTCGTGGCTAACTAAATATGACGCTAACTCCGGCGTGTGTGAGAGAGGACACGATATCCTCACTTGAATAGCCGCACAATATCATTCCATCCTTTGAACCCAGGCACATGATTTTAGGCTCTTTCTTAAAGGCCCCAAATCTGGATCGGAATTTTTCCATATTGAGAGGGTTCTTTTGCTGCCGCACCTTTTCCGACACCAAGAGTATTTCGTAGAAATCGCTTCATCTTGGCCAGCCAATCTTTTCGACTTGAAAGATCAAAATCAACAAGAACAACCTGTTCCAGGCACAGACCAATAGTTGGTAAGCCTTGCATGAGGAGGTATCCTAGAATACCAGGAATATCCTCCGTTCGGTAATGTCGCGAATGCTTTGTGGTGTCAACGACAAAGGTTGAAAGACAAGATTCGCATAAACGATCGACGAACGACACAATTCGAGACTCAATGTTCTTTTGATGAGATGAGATGGGGTTGATTATGGTTTCACTTCTTTCGAGGATGCTGTTGGTAAACAAAAGCGCTTGGTTGAGAATCAATCGAACTTGCCAATAAAATCTCCATATGATCTTGACAGTGAGAGATGGGTTGTTGTGAGTGTTGAGAGGAGTCCATGTACCGATGAGTAAAGGTTTCAACCACTCAGGTTGAGAATTAATAGATATTGCCTCGACTGTGCATCTCAATGATGAAGGCAAACTCCAAGACCACTCTTCAAGCTGCTTGTCCAGTGACATGGCTTTACCTGCAATGATGGATAATTGCTTCCATCCATGCTCTGATTGAGGGAGGAAGAGTGCGGTTCTCCATTCCGCGCACAAACATGCAGCTTTGTAGATTAGCTTCATGTGGTCGTCGATATGCGGTAGCTTTCGGAGCTTGAGTTCATTAACCGGAACAGAAGGCGCTTGGCCAGTCAAGAGACTATTATGGATCTTGACTGATATTAGTGTCGCATTTTTAATGGGAAAGGAGAATTTTGGGGTATACCATTTGTAAGTATATAACCATTGAAACCTCCTCCAAGGCTGCAGAAGACTCTTCTGTCGTCTCTTGCCCCTGCATCTTCAAAAGGAGGGTTGCACCGCCCAGGTGAGAAACCCAGCAGCCTTCCAAGGCAACAGATTCATCTATCAACAGCTAGTATAGAAGTTAGTGAGAACTTTCGATGACCAGTTTCATTCACTTACCTCATACATGCAGAGGAGTACGATCGAGGCCATAACATCTTGGTTCGATGCCAGTCCCACATTGCTACTCAGTGTGTTTTTCAACATGTGTATAGACTCTCCGTACCATTCAGCTGCTTCTGTCAGTGCTTTGGAGCAATTAAATCTTTGCGCATAGCCTGCATTGGCCACGGCGTTGATAGAGTTATGCAAGAGGCTATTCACACTAGACTTGGCATACATCCAAGGAAGTGAGTTGAACCAAGAGATGATACTCTCGGAGCCGCCATCCGATTTAACGACCCAATCAAAGAAGAATCTTTCCAAGATATGGGGATTTGGAGGATTTAGCTGCTGAATAATGGGTCAGCCCTACAAGTTTGTGGGGGTGAACAAGTATAGTGTGTATGGCGGACTCAATGCCTTACCATATCGCAGTTCGTGTCTGCTGTGGGCATCGCAACATTCTTAGTAGTTAACGCTTTCGCTTTGGCCTTTTTGACTACCAGTTCAGTCTGCCATCGCCATGTCCGCTCAAACTCATCACGATACTTGCAATCCACGGACCGAATTTTGGCACATTGCCCGCAAATTGGCTTCGTTTCGTCGCACTACATCAAATCAGCCTTAGCCCTATGATCGACAAGTAAAAGTGGTGCAAACTCTGATCTTCTTGCTGCGGCAACGGCTGCAGCCAGCACTCGGTAAGCCTCTCGATCTGATTGCCATTGTCTCAATATCGGATTAGGCAATGCGTGCGAGCAATCAAAGGATTTGATCGGGTTTTTATTGATAACCCTGCTCTGCCGCGGGAAGCCAACTAAGCTTCGTGGCAAGCGGGATGAGGGGCGTAGCACGGCACTTCGTGGATCCGTAAGCTATGCTAAACCTCGTTGATCCGGCGAAACATGACGATGAACATTACGATGTCACCTATCAAATCGAACTACTCTTGTTACAGCCATTCATACGGAGGCCTTCCTCGGCCTAGAGCCCGTAGGAGCGGCCGACCTGCATATAAACCCTGACAGTCAGCCCCTTGACCTTTCATATTGACGCGGTGAGATCTAAAATGACAAGGGTTTCCTTGATCTAACCGCTTATCTTGGAGGATAAGGCACTAGCTTGGTGGAAACAGCCAAGGCCACCCACCCAGCTCATTGGGTCTTTTTACGGCAGTTTTGCCAGGATTTACGGAAATAATACGAAAGTTTCAATCAGCTTTAACCTGATTGGAGGGGATATGCAAATGAACCCATAATTCACCTCCGTCGGCGTAACAGTATCCTCCTTTCCTCTGTTATAACCGTATATCCGTCTTCTGTCCCGCCTCGACGGCCTTTCAAAGACCAGCAAGCCTTGTTGTAGATTGGGCTAACAGTCGGTGCTTAGGTAGGTAGCAAAATGACCGACATTCTAGAGCTATAGTGATAGAAATATTAGACCATCTCAAGGCTAAATTTAGCCTAAGGTTATTCTGTATTTATAACTAGCCTTACCTTGTAATCCACCTGGTGCTATGGCCGCAAGTGCAGGGCGGCATTTGCGGCATTCCTTCGGTGGGCACTGTCGATCATTTGATGCTCTCGACTGGGGGATGGAAAGATAGCGAGAAACCTTTCATTGGAACACACTGGCACCTATTTAGATATGCTTGGATATGGACATATCTACTTGTCTCCCTACGACGATTTCAAGATTGTGGTTAAGTATTGACCAATAGAGTTGCCCTTCGAAACCCTGTACAATACATACTGATGTGTGACTGGCGGATGTTAATAGAGTCAAAAAGCTTATGCGGCTGAATAATCACTTACTATCCATATTCGCTCTGCTGCAAAGACTTTTGATTCGCATGCTATATGACATGTCACTCGAGAGAAGTAATTGGCAGAAACTGAATGTATTTCCCAGAGTAACTGGCTAATTTGAGATACACTCCTTGTCAAAAGAGGCGACGAGAATGGAAATAATGGGCGTGGGGTCTGGCATTCATAGTCCCCACCGCCTGCGTATAACTATGTACAGTAAATTGTTGATTTCCTCCAATAATCCATCTGTCGAAACGCCGACTTAACCCAAGCAGACAGCAGTACCAGAACGGACCTTGCCAATAAGCTCAGGCGAGCCGTCCCATCGGTAGTAACCAGCCTCATATCGCTTGCACTGTCCATCCATCTGGCTAAGAGCAAAGTCGATATCAGCAACATCAACATTGCCCACACTGAAAGGAGCGTTGATGCAGTAGTAGACGTAAACGCCTCGGGCGTTGTAGCCGAAGTAGTCGGGCTTGTCGCCGGCACCCCAATCATGGCCTGTACCAGCCCAGTTCTTGAGTTGCACAACAGCTGAGTCCACACCACTGTGGTCGAGCTCGTAGCCCCAGCATGAGGTTTCACGCTTCTCAATGGAGACAACAGATCGCTTTTCATTGGCAGCAGATTCGTTGCCGAGTCCGAATTCATAGGACTCGCCAGTCTTCAGGTTGGTGACGGTAGTAGAGCCATCGTCATGGTTGACGCCCTTGTAGGGACCATCAGGGAGATTTTCCATGCCGAGCCAAGAGCCAGTGGTGGCAGTGGTGAAGCCGGCGAGGGCGAGGAGAGGCAGAAGTTTGAACTGCATGTTGCTGAGTGGGGTAGTTGTTGGTGAAGGGTTTGTGTGAGATGAGAGGTTGATGGAGTGGGTGAGTTGGGATAGATTGATGCAGAATGTAGACGCCTCTTTATAGTTCTCCCAAGCATATATTACTGCGCTAGAAACTCAAAGGCATGTTCCCTGCCTTCATCCTGATGTAGACATATGCCTCAATTGTACACTATGGTAATTCTCTGACCAGGGTGAACACAAGTATCGTTTGCTCATCCTATTCGTTGGCACATTGCTATGTCGGCACTCTTTTCTATGCCTTCAAAATGATACTCTCCGTGCCTCGGCAGCATGCCGTATCTTGCCCAGCTGTGTTGTCAAGCAGAAGAGATATGTGGAACTCCAAGCATATCCGTAGAGAAAGATGGTTTATACCTTGCTTGCAGAGATCCTCCAGAACTTAGTCAGTCAAAAGTGCCTTCCATTCAGGTAGCTGGCGGCTCCAGGTTCTACTCATTGGGAAGGTGACTAGTTCACGATGCCACTTTGATGCATCGCGGTTAAATTACAGGCAGAAGTCTGTGCCCATAGTCTATTTATAGTCTATTGCCTAATTGGGAAGGGAGTGCGAAGTTGCATTATATGGTCACATCGGACCCTTTGGGGGCTAAATTTCCCTTGCAAATTCACCCACAAAGGAGCCTTTGGAGCAAAGTGCTCTGTTGCATTCAAGCATCACATGCACTCGTAGTAAACCTTCTCCATGTCCGACGTATGATCACTAAATTAAAACCTAGTAAAATGAGAGCTTTTTGTGTATACCGCACCATTCAGGCGTTAAGACTCCGCTGGAGAGTACACCTTCTGGTTCTGGAGTAGCGCAATATCTGGTTGTCGACCTTGTTGTAATCAAGTCATGATGGGCAGCCTCTTTTGTTCCGCAGGAATTTTTCAAAAATCCCTAATCAAAGCTTAGCACTGAGTATGAGGTTAATATTTGTCGAGTCTCATTTCTAATACCTTTCGTCTTTGTCAAACCCCTGATGAGCTTTGCGCATTCCACTCGCAGTGGCTCGCTTGCTGTTGAACATCTGGCCTCCCAATTGGCTAATCACAAGTCTCACTCCACTTTTCAACCCCTTCCAAGGCTGTCATCATGTTCCTCCCTTCAGTTCTCTTCACCACCATGGCTTCTTCAGCAGTAGCGACCAATTTCCTCAATCATGACCAACTGCTCAAAGACTTGGAAGATCGTGATTGGTTTGACAAAAACATACCTATCCTGGATGTCCCTGATAAGCAAATCCAGGAAGTCTACTACTACCGCTGGCAAGTCTACAAAGAGCATCTTGTTTACACTGGAGCCCAATATAGTTATATGGCCAGCGAGTTCTTGAGCCCTGTCAGCTACGGCGCTCCTTATGGTGGTATCGTGGCTGCCGCTGGTCATCACATCACTGAAGGTCGCTGGCTGCGTGATACCAAGTACGGACAGGACATCGCAAATTATTGGTTGTCAGGGCCTGGCCAATTCCCCAAACCAATGAGGGACGAAGTCAATAAAGATACATCAGACTGGGCGCACGAGTACAGCTTTTGGGCTGCCAGTTCCTTATGGAAGCAGTACTTGGTAACAGGAGACCGTGACTTCATCGTTGGCCAGCTCGAAAATCTCGTGAAGCAATATCGAGGCTGGGACAACCACTTCAACGATGCTCTTGGTCTTTACTGGCAGGTTCCCGTTTGGGATGCAACAGAATATACGGCCGCGTCCTATGAGTCCAGTGATCCCTACCATGGTGGAGCTGGCTTTCGACCCACCATCAATTCTTACCAGTATGGTGATGCTGTAGCGATATCGCGAATCGCTGCTTTGAGGGGCGACTCCAATCTGGAGGAGGAATACCGAAATCGTGCTGAAAGTCTGCGAGTTACCATGCAAAAATATCTTTGGGACAACAACAGCAAATTCTACAAGCATCGGGCTCGCGACAGTAACCCGTCCGGTACCTTGCTGGGCACCCGAGAAATCATGGGATATCTTCCTTGGACGTTCAGCATGCCCAGTGGCGATTCCAAGATGGCCGCATTTTCACAGCTCATGGACCCTCAAGGCTTCTCTGCCAACTATGGTCCTACTACAGCCGAGCGACGGAGCAAGTGGTTCATGCACGAGGCAGAAAACTGCTGTCGCTGGGATGGACCATCGTGGCCATTTGCTACTGCGCAAACTCTAACTGCCGTCGAAAATGTACTCCACGATTATCCTGCGCAGAGCTACATCACCTCGTCAGACTATTTCAGCATGCTTCAGGGATACGCGAGAACACAATACAAACATGGCAAGCCTTATGTCGCTGAAGCACATCATCCGGACACGGACGCATGGATCTATGATGGAGCAAACCACAGCGAGGACTACAATCACTCAACGTTTGTTGATAATGTTTTGGCTGGTCTTATAGGTCTTCGAGCACAGTCTGATGACACACTTGTCGTTAATCCTCTGGTCCCTGCATCTTGGGACCATTTTGCTGTTGAGAACGCAGCGTATCATGGTCATTCAATCACTGTACTCTGGGACAAGACTGGATCGTTCTACAACCAAGGCAAAGGCTTACGAGTTTATGTCGATGGGAAATTGGCTGGCAGTCGTGACACCGTAGGATCCCTCAAAATTGATGTCGGTCCGCCGTCTCAATCAGTCACCTCTTTTTCGGTCAACATCGCGGCCAATGGTCAGCGATTTCCTCAGCTTACCACTGCTTTCGCTTCCTATACTTTTTCTGTTGACGACGCAGTGCGAGCAATCGATGGTATCGTTTGGCGAACTGGAATTCCACAGAATAGTCGCTGGACTTCATACAATAGTCCAAACCCATCAGACCACTTTGGTGTCAATCTACGCAGGAATCAAGTTGTATGCAATGTGCATCTGTTCTTTTATGACGACGCCGGCGGTGTTCGTATTCCTTCAACGTTTAATCTTCAATACTTGTCGGGAAACACTTGGAAGACTATCCCTGGACAGACCCGCAGCCCAATGCCAACCACTTCAAATTCTGAGACCAAGATTACCTTTCCTGCGATATCCGCATCTCAAATTCGTGTTGTGGCACCTAATGCTGGAGCTGGCGTAGGCTGGGGGCTTTCCAAGTTCGAAATTTGGACACCAGCCATCTTCCACATCCGCAACGAGAATAGCGGTAAGCTTATGGGCGTGGAGAACATGTCGACTGCAAATAGCGCCAACATACAACAGTATGAGGACAACGACTCAAAAGATCACTTTTGGCGGTTCATTCCGAGTCCTGGCGGGTGGTGGAAGATTCAGAATCTGAATAGTGGACTGTTGCTTGCCGTTCAAGACGCCTCAACTGCCAACAGCGCAAATTTACAACAATACGCAGATAATAGTACTGAAGATCATCTATGGAGATTGGAGTCCAAGGGAGATGGCTTGTTCTTGATTCGGAATAAAAATAGTCAAAAGGTAGCCGGTATTGACCGCATGTCGACTGCCAATAGTGCTAATGTCGTTCAATTCGACGATAGCGGTACCAAAGATCACTTATGGAGCATCCTGCCAGCCGTTGCGGAAGGGTGTCCGAAGTGACTATGAGCGTGTATCATTTGAATGCGAAACTTAGGCTGATTTCCTTTCTGTGATTGGCCACATATACCGGTGTGATAGTTATAATATATTAATATATAAATAACGTAGTTCACAAGCGAGTTGGCCACCCAAGCGAGTTGGCCAGCATACTTTTCACCTTAAAAGCTATTTTTTAAATAATTCTTATAAATTCAAATTAGGCTTAAAATAGCCAAGATTTAAATAGCATATATATAAATCCTAAAGTAAGCTATATTAATTTTCCTAGATTTTTAAAAAAATCCTATATAGCTATAAACTTTAAAGTCTATTTACACTGTAAAATACACTGTATTTTAAGGTTTTCTATATAATCTAAAATACTTAAAAATCTTTAAAAAATACCTTTTAATAAAGTTAATTATACTATTTTAGGAACACCTTTTATTTAATTTTTAGCTAATTTATTTAAGCTTTGGAATGCTATAGGGTAAACTATTATTAGCTGCACAGTATGCTGGCCAACTCACTTGGGTGGCCAACTCGCTTGTGAACTACGTTACTAGTTATTATAACGTATTTGATAAGCGAACCGGCCAGACAACCGAACCGGCCAGTATATTTTTCACCTTAAAAGCTATTTTTTAAATAATTCTTAAAAATTCAAATTAAGCCTAAAATGGCTAAAATTTTAATAGCTTATAAATAAGTCCTAAAATAAGCTATGTTAATTTTCTTAGAATTTTAAAAAAACTCTATATAGCTATAAACTTTAAAGTCTATTTGCATTGTAAAATACACTGTATTTTAAGGTTTTCTATATAAAATAGAATAATTAAAAATATTTTAAAAATACCTTATTATATAATAATCTATACTATTATAAGAAATAATTTTATTTAATTTTTAATTAATTTATTTAAGTATTAAAATGCTATAGGGTAAGCTATTTTTAGCTGCACAGTATACTGGCCGGTTCGCTTATCTGGCCGGTTCGCTTATCAAATACGTTATATCTTAAGAAGTAAAATCTTTTTGAGGAAACTCTAACGTGAATCACAAGTATGTGAGCCAGACAAGTATGTGAGCCACTTTTCTTAGCCTTCAAACTAAATATTTCAACAAAAACACCACAAACTAGCTAATCAATTAAAATTACCTACTATCCTCTTCTCCAGATACCTTAATATCCTCCTGATAAGTTCTTGCATTATGTCCCGTCTTGCCGCATATACCACAGCGCCGAACCCCCGGTCGTGCCGACCTTCCTTGACCACCACTCCTCGACGATTCGGCCACTACCTGCATATCAATATCCATCTGATCAATTAAATCTCTTGCTTCCCCTACAGTCATCACTCCTCCTTTCTGTAGTCGGATTCTTTTTACCCTTTGGCGCCGGTTTAGTATCTCATTTGCCTCTCGAACCTCTCTAAGCTCAGCCCTCAATAAGGCATTCTCATGCATTATTGCCTTTGTTCCCTTTGCAAGTGACTTCAGAGCTCCTAGTATTGACTCTGGGGAGCTACTTTGATGCCTTCTGATTCGCCTATTAAGGTATTCAGACTGATATTCGGCCTCGAGAACTGTCTTTGGTGTCTTTGAAGTCCAAGGCTGAGCCTGGCTGGCCTCCTCCACGGGAGGTGTTGGAGTCCGTAGCTGAACATCAAGTTTTGAGATCACACTTTCAGGGTCAAAAGGAACAAGGCCAGCTCCTCTAAAAGCCCCTCTGATATTCTTTTCGGTCATAGTGGCTTGAAAGGCGGCGGCAAAGGCAGGAAAGAACTCGGTCTTCGAAATGTGATGTATAGACCTTCTGATCAGATCCTCAATTTCTCGACCATATGCCTTTTTAAGCGGTCCAAAGCACCCAATATCGAGAGGCTGGAGCAGATGAGACGCATGGGCCGGCATACAGAGCGTTATAATCTTATTTGCCTCGCAATATCTCTCAAATTCGACAGAGTGGTGGCTTTCGTGGCCATCAAGGATCAGAAGACGATAGGAACCAACTGATCGATCAGCTGTGCGTCGGTCAAAGTGCTTTAGCCACTCAAGGCCCAGTTCGTTATTTGTCCAGCCATTTTGGCTCATTGCAATAACCCAATCGCACGGCAGGGTAGGTTCTTCATGCCAGTTAGCAAGGTGATTTTGGCCCGCGCCAATGATAAACGGCTCAATCGCCTGGCCTTCCGCATTAATCGCCTGAATGACTGTAATCCATTCACGGTTTCCAGGCTGCACTGATTTAGGTCGTCCAAGCCTTTCTGAACCTGTGACGACTATTCCGCTTGAAATCATGCCCATCATAAAGCCAGTCTCATCAAAATTCCAAATATCATGTGATTGGATACCGTATTTCGCGATTGTGTTCTCTATAAGCCTAAACCAATTGCGAATAACAGTTGGATCTTCACATTTGGCTCTCTGGTAGTCATATCTCCGAAAGAAATGCATCTTAAGCTTTGGTTGTCGCTTGATAAAATTGTTAGCCCAGTGCGTGCCGATAGGTGACGCGTTGCGGTCAGCGAGCAGACAATTAGCCATTGCTTCAACAAAAGACAGTTTTGGGGGAAATCCTTGGGAATCTAGCTTTAGAATAAAGCGAACTAAAGTCTCTTCTTCTAGATTAGATAGCTTTCGTGATCCTGGGGCCCAGTCGCGTCGGGATTGAGCGCCATTCTGGCGGCGACGTAAGGTACTGCGATCGACTTTATATATATTTGCAGCGCGTCGGATGCTTAATTTTGGGTTATTTTGAAGGGCTTGAAGTGCAAGAAGGATTCTATCTTCTTTATTAGGTTGTGGCATACTGTATGGTTGAGAATTATTTGATTAGATAGTAATGATGTAGGATGAGGGATTTTTGGCTCACATACTTGTGATTTACGTTAATTTAATTTCTTAATAATTAAATAATTAACGTACACGATAAGCATGTGAGACAAACAAGCGCGCGAGACACCCCACTTTTCACCTTAGAGATAATTTTTTAAATAATTCTTAAAATTCGAAATTAAGCTTAAAATAGCTAAAATCTTAATAGCTTATATATAAGCCTTAAAATAAGCTATATTAATTTTCTTATATTTTTTAAAAAATTCTATATAGCTATAAACCTTAAAGTATATTTATACTGTAAAATACACTGTATTTTAAGGTTTTCTATATAAAATAAATGAATTAAAAATCTTAAAAAAATACTTCTATATTTAACTAACTATACTATTCTTAATAATAATTTTATTAGATTTTTAACTATTTTATCTAATAATTAAAATGCTCTAGGGTAAGCTACTTTTAGCTGCATAGTATACTGTCTCGCATGCTTATCGTGTACGTTAGATAAAAAGGAGATAAATAACAGGTTGTTTTTATTGGACCTAGTTACCATATCAATATATATAGACAAAAAGTATAGAATCTATAAGCGGTTTACAGCAAAATGCCGGGGAAATTTGTGGTCGCCCGGGTTGGCACGGACGAAAAGTAGATAACCCGGCGGGATTCTGATGGTCTTCGTAACAACGTCTGTCAGGCGAGAGGTAGGCCAAGGCCTCCCGTTATTTTGGAATAGTAGGCGTGTCTGCAAGCACTGCTGGGCGCTTCTATCGGCACCGAGCTGCTCGCGACGTAGTAGATCAGCCACACGTCGAACATAGACCAGATACTTAAACAGAACGTGACCGAGTCTGACCGGAAGGAATCGGACCACATAGAATTCGCGGTTCGTTAGTCGCTTTGCTTTATGATGGCGGATGACGTACACCATATAGCCGCCCCACGCATATATCCCGCAGCTTGTGTTCGGACCATTCTCGGGGTACTTGATAAAGCTGTGACCACTTTTTGAACTAGTGATATCGTCTTTGACTCTCGACAAGTCAATATTTGGCTGAATCCCAAACATCAATCGATCGCATAGTGCTTCTGCCTGTGTAATAAAATAGTCCGGGAGTTTGCGGAAGTTGTTTATTGTTACTTGAACAGTCGCATGAGACACTGTCTTATTATCATTGCTCCAGTGGAAAAGCATAGAGGGTGGTTCGTTACATGCAACATTATGTCCGAAATCTCGAAGGCTTATCAGCTCCGCCAACGGGTACTGCGAGTCTAGAACCATATACTTGGCTCGGACTTCATCGAAACACTCGAAATGCCTGGCTTCCGGCCGTTGAGGGATACCGATGAATTGATATCCACGCAAAGGCAATGCTTGCTCCAGGAATAATATGCGCTGTATATAGATCATTGCTGACAGTTTTGAGCAATACTGTCGCGCGAGCTGAAACTTTTGACAATCAGCGGAGAATCCAAGAATACCGCTAAAATATATAAGCAGCGTAGAACTTGGTTGCCCGTTAAGAAAAGGTTCAGTACTGAGCATGATACATAGCTGGAACAAGAGTTCGAGGAATTGTCCGACTGCAGATGCAGCAGAGTCCCCCAATACCCTTGAGAATGGATCCTGATGGGTTCCAGCCGCGCACTCCTCAACATCGTTGTAATGTCCAGAATCATCATAGTCGCTCTCATCGTCCTCGTCATCCTCAAGTTCCCAAGCTTCAACATTCTCATCGTCTATCTCATCGTCCTCAGCATCTTCTTTCCCATCTGATCCCTGACAAGCTCGAGTGTTGATTAGATTACTAATGAATTGGCCGCGCAGAGAGCCCAGATGACTTTCTTGTCTTTCCACTGCCGGCCAAATTCCCTTCGACACATCGATATAGTTCCAAATGTTGTGCTCCCAAATCCGATCTAGTTGTGTGGAGATCTCGGGCTTTATCTTCACATTCATCGTTTCTCGTCGAGAGTCACCCGGCATTCGGTACATTCGCAGGATAAAAGCCAAGAATTGCTTCTGAGTCCTTCGGTATCTAATCCCGCTACTCCTCTCTGCCACAAGGTTGAAAGCGATCTCCCGACGGCTCTGGAGCCTCGAGCTGAGCAGCCAGCGGAGAAGATTGTGACTAGTACAGCGAACCGTCTCCTCACAACGGTCTATTACTAAGTCAAGTGCTCTCATAATGCATGAGATCTTCTGTTCATCCTCTCGTGGGCTTACAAGGTTCGGCGCGCCTTCTGAATTGCCTTGTCCCAAGGTGTAGTCTGCGTTGAGAGAGGGGCGATTGGGTAGTCTGATCAACGCTCGCAGGACGTCTCGTCGGGACCCTCGGTAGATAGAAGGCCATTGTGTTCTATCCAGCCACAAGCTTGTAGCGGCAAACGTATCGGTGCCTGTGTCATTGACAGCTGCTCGTGGTTGACTTAAAGCTTCTCGATATCTGGCTTCCCGATCTATGACTTGCTGTAGATGGGTGGATGCCTCAGATGTAAGAACATAGGGCGTTCCTTGCGGCTTCTTAGTACTCGGCTTTGGTTTCGATCTGTCTGCCCGTCCTTTTGTCCGTATGTTGACCTGGAACCATTTGCTACCTTCCCGAGAAGGAAAGAATCGTTGACATGCGACACCTTCTGACCACGGCAGAGGATCGGCCGTTGGATGTCCTGTTGTTGGCCTTCCTTTACCTCTGGGGTTGACCCAGTTGTGAGACTTGGCACAATGCTCTTGCATCGCCTGAACTTGGCGAATCTTGTAACTGCAATGTCGACATTCGAGCACGTCAAGCTTGGGAGGGGCGAGACAGGGGATGGGCTCGGCTGATGGTGGTGGATACTGTAATTGAGATAGCTCGACCCGACTTTGTAATACATTCGGTATCACTTAGTATCATCCACCAGTCTGCGTCGGGCCCCTGGCTCTATCCCAGGATGCTTTTTGGCAAGATGAGTGGCGACTTCGTTAGCCAAGCATGCATGTTGGCACTTCTGACAAACGAGAATCCGATATTGAGAAAGAAGCATAAACGGGTATATAGGGTTGGAAGGGCCGAGCTCCGTTATAGGCTTGAGTGCCATGGTCTGACGGATATTCTTAAAACAAGCTAAAAAATAATAGATTGTTGGTTAGATCTCACATTCATTGTGATAGACGTTGATAAATAGGATTCAAAGCTCGACGCGCTGCTGTTAAAGTGTTGTCTTGCCTGTGCGTGTACCCAAGCACCAATCAGAAATCCAAGTCAACCCCCTGTCAAAATTGAGTCTACCCCAACGCTAGTCGATTTTTCGAAATTCAAGTCTACCCCCTGTAAAGCGGAGTAAATTAAATCAATTGTACAACAATTGATTTTGGACTGTAGGACTAGGACTGTACCAAGGGGGGCCGAGAAGACTTCACTGCATTTTTAACTACACGCGAAGGGATCAGAAGAATCATCGTTGGTTGGGAGAAAATTCGTGGTGGAGACTGCCCGTCATGTCGGACCCAATAGGGGCCGAGATCGTAGTGGAGCAGGATGACGCCCCCTTTTCAACGCCAAAGAGACCGAGTCGAATGGTGAGGCCAACGAGCAAGGTCCGAGACACCGCGCGACAATTGGAAGACACTGCCAAAGAAACGCGAAAAACTACCCGGCAGACGACGCGAAATGTACCGGCCGAAGAACAGATCGACCGACCGACCGAAACCCGAAAGAGTAGCGGCAGTGGCAGCAGCAGCGATGGAAGGGCAATGCTGCAGAAGGCGCTGGATCTCCTGGCAGAGTCGCGTAGGGAGACCAAGAGGCTGCAGGAAGCGCTGAAGGAACAGATGGAGATGACCAGGGAACTTAAGGAAGCTGTTGCAAAGCAGGAAGAGACAGTGCACGAGATGGGCAAGCAGATGGTGGAGATCAAGGATCAGATGACCGAGGAGCTGCAGCGCGTCCGCGAGCAGCTCGAAACTATCGCTGCGAATGCAACGGACGGACCTCAACGATCATATGCTGACGTCACACGACTGACACCGTTCTTACCCCACAACGATTCGAGGACCTTAGCCGCTCCGCCGAACCCCACAGACGTGCTTTACTGCACGATTGACGTTTCAAGACTAGAAGAAGATGAGGCTAGGCTCTCGGCCGGGACGATCCGAGCGACAGTGGAGAACGAAGTCCGCTCTGAGCTGGATAATCCCACGTGGCGATGCCGAGCGGTGACTAAGGACCCAAAGAATCCCCACCGTGTCAGGATCACCTGCAGGGACGAGAGCGAGCATGAGATTGTGAAACGCGTAGCGGAAACAAAACTGGCCCCAGGAGCCCGGATCCTACGAGACGATCTGTACCCCATCAGGGTGGATAATGTCAGCCGTATTGCGGTACTAGACGAGGAGAACGAAGTTCGAGTTGAGATCACCGAGACGCTCGGCCGAGAAAATGACACCGAAGTTGCCAAGGTAGCATGGCTCAGTAAGAGAGACATCCCCAAGGCGTATGGCTCGATGGTCGTATATCTCAAAAAACGCTCAGAAGCTAGGCGGTTCATCAACGAAGGATTCTTTGTGGCTGGAGGAGAATCCGGTACTACAAAGGCGTTTGAACGTCGTGACCGCCCCAAGCAATGTTACAACTGCCAACAGATCACGAGCCATAAGGCCTACCAATGCGACAGACCACAAGTCTGTGGCAGATGCGGGCAAGAAGGCCATCACCACAGTGCATGCACAGGAACGATCCCGAAATGTATCCCATGCGGCGGCCCCCATGAGTCATACAGCAGAAACTGCCGGAAGCTCTATCCATTACAACATGAATAGCATATTCCGACTGTTTCAACTAAATGTCAGAAAGCAAGGACCGGTACATGATAGTTTAATGAACGAGAAGGACATTCAGGATGCAACCGTATTAGCCATCCAAGAACCCCAAGCACGGAGGATCCAGGGCAGGCTATTGACAACACCGATGGGGCACCACAAATGGGTCAAGATGGTACCTACGACAGAGAGGGAAGGTAGATGGGTGATTCGGAGCATGCTATGGGTGAATAAGGATGTGGAAGCCGAGCAGGTGCCAGTAGAGTCCCCAGACGTGACGGCAGCAGTCATCCGGCTGCCAGATCGTCTGGTCTTTACGGCGTCTGTCTACGTACCCGGGGGAGACGCCCAAGCTCTACAGGACATATGCACTAAGCTTCGTAAAGCTATTAGAGAGGTAAGACGGAGATCGGGGAGAGCGGTAGATATAGTACTCGCTGGCGACTTTAACCGCCACGACCAGATGTGGGGCGGAGACGATGTCTCGGCGGAAAGACAGGGCGAGGCGGATCCTATCATCGACTTGATGAACGACTTCATGCTCAGAAGTCTGCTTCGCCGGGGCACAAAGACATGGCAAAGTGGAGACTATGAGACAACCATTGACTTGGTGCTGGCGTCCGAGGAACTTGCGGACGCAAACATCAAATGCGCTATACATGGTACGGAGCACGGATCAGATCACCGCACGATAGAGACGGTGTTCGACATCTCAGTCCCGGCACCGAAACATGAAGAAAGACTTCTGTTCAAGAATGCACCCTGGAAGGAGATCAATAGTAGGATTGTGGAGACGTTGAGAGTTAGGCCAGTGGGAAACACGGTGCAGCAGAAAACGGACAGGTTGATGTCGGCCGTGCTGGAAGCAGTCCAAGCACTGACACCAAAGGCTAAAGCATCTCCGTATGCAAAGCGGTGGTGGACTCATGACCTCACACAGCTGCGACATGTATACACATACTGGAGGAATCGAGCCCGTGCCGTAAGGCGTGTGGGACAGAATGTTAAAGGTCTGGAGAATACGGCAAAGGCTGCGGCGAAACAATACCACGATGCCATACGGCATCGGAAGAGCACTCACTGGAAGGAGTTTCTGGCGGATAACGACAACATCTGGAAAGCAGCCAAATACATGAAGTCTGGGGATGATGCAGCTTTTGGGAAGGTACCCCAGCTCGTTAAGGCAGATGGAACAGCAACAACTAGCCATAAAGAGCAAGCCGAAGAACTATTATCCAAGTTCTTTCCGCCACTGCCAGACAACATCGAAGATGAAGGACCACGGCGACAAAGAGTCCCAGTAACGATACCAAATCTGACTCTAGAGGAGGTGGAACGTCAACTGTGGGCGACAAAGTCATGGAAGGCACCAGGAGAAGATGGACTGCCAGCGATCGTCTGGAAGCAAGTTTGGCCCTCGGTGAAACACGAGGTCCTCGCCATCTTCCAAGCATCACTGGAGGAAGGCGTGATACCGGACCAGTGGAGACACGCTCGAATCATCCCACTCAAGAAGCCAGGTAAAGATGACTATACGATCGCGAAAGCGTGGAGACCGATCTCGCTTCTCGCTACGCTGGGTAAGGTGTTAGAGTCGGTAGTTGCCGAGAGAATCTCCCACGCGGTAGAGACCCACGGGCTGCTTCCGACCAACCATTTCGGCGCGAGGAAGCAGGAAGCAACGATCAGCAGAGCAAGCCCTCGTACTCCTGCAAGAACACATCTTCTCAACATGGCGCTCACGTCACGTTGTGAGCCTCGTCAGTTTCGATGTTAAAGGCGCATACAACGGCGTGTGCAAAGAGAGGTTGCTGCAGCGGATGAAGGCGAGAGGGATCCCCGAGGATCTCTTGCGCTGGATCGATGCCTTTTGTTCAGAGCGAACGGCAACTATCGTGATTAATGGGCAAAGCTCCGAGAGCAGACCTCTGCCACAAGCAGGACTTCCACAGGGATCGCCCCTATCGCCGATATTGTTTCTGTTCTTCAACGCAGATCTAGTACAGACTCAGATCGATAGGAATGGTGGGGCCATCGCCTTTGTCGATGACTACACTGCGTGGGTGTCTGGGCCAACAGCCCAGAGCAACCGGAGAGGGGTACAAGCAATAATCGACAAAGCTCTCGACTGGGAGAAACGCAGCGGTGCGACGTTTGAGGCGGAAAAGACGGCGATCATACATTTCACCAGATACACAGGCAGGATAGACTCAGAACCATTCACCATCAAGGGTGAGAGAGTCTTTCCGAAGGATCAGGTCAAAATCCTGGGTGTCATCATGGACTCGCGACTACACTACAAGCAACATATCGCAAGGGCAGCGACAAAGGGTCTAGAGGCTGCGATGGAACTGAAACGATTGAAGGGAATGGCTCCCTCGACAACGAGGCAGCTGTTTACAGCCATGGTAGCCCCTGTGGTAGACTACGCCTCCAACGTCTGGATGCATGCGTGCAAAACAGTATCGGCGTATGCGATCCATCGAGTACAAAGGATAGGAGCACAGGCAATCATAGGATCCTTCACAAGCGTGGCGACAGGAGTGGCCGAAGCTGAAGCCCACATAGCGACCATCCAAGAAAGGTTCTGGAGACGAGCAAGCAAGCTGTGGGTAGACATACACACGCTGCCGCGGACCAACCCGGTCCGGAACCTCCTACGAGGAATCAAAGCCTTCAGGCGCTTCATATCTCCACTCAGGCGCATCGCGGATGTATGCAGAGAGTTACCGAAGGATACCATGGAAGTCATCCAGCCATTCACCCTCGCTCCGTGGGAGGCACGCCTACAAGTCATACTGAACAGTCAAGGAGAGGAAGAAGAGGACAAGATCAAAGAGCTAGCCAAAGCAGGATGGGCGGTCAGGATAGCGACAAGCAGCTCTGCGCGGAATGATCTAGTCGGCATGGGAGTAGCTATCAGAATCCCCATATCCGTGGCAAGAGCCGGCAAGATCAGCGAAACCTTTTCAGTCACCCTGGGTACGAGGGAAGAACACAACCCGTACACAGCCGAACTGGCAGCGATCGCTCATGGTCTCAACTACCTGCCGGAGATGAAGTATCGAGTCATTGTGATCGCGACAAGTAACAAATCGG
>JACTAS010000188.1:0-28642 GCA_014884825.1 Fusarium sp. 190-020-2 | reverse complement strand
AACATTACATGGCCTTCGACTGCAGGTATACCGGTCTATCCAAGGTTCTGAATGAAAAACCTGTACTCCAACGCCTTCCCGCTGCTCGCGATACCTTCATACACCCAGCTTAGCCTCTCCGCTAAGCCCCGATTGCCGTGGGTAGGCCGTATGAGCCGCCATTTAGCTCTCTTTCCTCCTCCTCAATTTCGCATTTATCAACTAGCCGCACCGCCAGCCGGTACATATGCTGCATGATCGACACGATCATGACGCTTGGGGTGTCAACCTTACCGCAATGACCCTATCACACTTTGTTCTGGTCAACCAATCATGCTTTGGGACTGACAGAGGCCCTTGGGCAGGGGCCAGTGTGATTTTACCACTTGACCCTCGCGTGTGCCGACGACGTGGCGCTAAACTTTTGTGCTAATCTAAATACGCACGCCGAATACACACTGTGTAAAGGGAACTTAATCATGGCGTGAGGTTCAAGGTTTACAACCTGCGCGTGATCATCAGTCTCGTATGTCCTCCCATCCTTCACCACGACCGTGTAAAACGATAGACATAGTCCAAAATCAAGCCACTGGTGGTATCATAAAGGCAGCGGGGAGAGAGAACAATCAGTAGGTGACGATTGGATTGACCACATGTCTGATGCAAGCTCTTGCTTCCTGTCACTCATCCAAGAGCAGACGTAGCGAATGAGGAGCCCGTGGTCCTCAATACATCCAGGACCCATTGGGGCGCGCAACCTCATTTTTATTTTTTGTGCGGCCCACACGACATCTGTCATGCACCTGGTCTCATTGGTCCGGAATCGTTGCTCTGTCCCTCTGACGATGGTTGGGCAACACCTCCGTTGCAAAATCAACCCATTGTAGTATCAGAGCCTCACTGTCTCTTGGTCTTGGTCGAAGCGGAAGGCGTTCCGGATCGGTTCGAGCTGCTGCCGGCTTGCGATATTGGCGGTTGCCAGTTATAAAAGGTTATCGACGAACTTGGTTGAGACTCTTGTTGGGACGATTGGACCTGCTGTATTTGTGGATGTGATGCCATCGCCGGGGCTGCTGCTTGGGTAGGCTGCGATATGTCCCTTTGGCGTTTCGGATGAGCATGTTGGGGAGACAGAAGCTGGTGGTGATAAGCCTGCGAGACAGACGTGAGCTGCTGCGACCCAGCCATCTGTGGGCGCACGCCTCCGCTACCCATGCGGACGAAGATCAGAGGAATCATGGCGGGCGGGATACCGCCTTGCAGAGATGTGCACAGCATGTCCATCTCGACCTTCCTCTGCTCAAGGCGCAGACTCTCCTGCCTCGTCCTCTCCTCTTCTCGTCTTCTCTTGTCCTCCTCGACCTTGGCTTGCAGCCAATTCCTCATGTATTCCTCAGCTGCTTGCCATTGCTGGGGCGGGCTAGAGAGCTGTGGCCAGGAATCTCTCTGCTGATGACTCTGGGTTAATGAAGGTGGCGGCAGACGTGGAGGAGGCGCATGATGCACAGGCGGAGAAATAGCGGTTGGAGGCTGCTGGGGGGGAAGGGTCATGGTCGCCGGAGGAGGCAGACCACATTGAGGAGCCGGCATGACTGGGTTGGCGGGCTGTGACCCAGATGGATGGCCGGCAACGACTTGTTGGCAAACTCTTCGATCAGGAAACCCCCTCAAAACCCGAATTTTGGGATCTAACTGACCTTAAACCATCCGATATGGAGTATTTTGAAACAAAAAGCGACAGTCTAGGGGAGTAAATCGGTTTAGATCGCGGGGCTAGGGGGTGCAGCTCCTATATCGGGCGCTCCCGGTATCATTAGTTCGGATGGAAATGAGATAGTGGTATTGATGACTCTCTGCTAGCGGTGTCACGGGGATGTAGTAATACACTTATTGCTCTCCGTAAACAGCCAAATAAACGAAAAGAGTTATCAAGTCATATTACAATCCCACATCTGATGACTTTTATACTATTTAATTGAGGTTCTGGCCTTGCGGCCCCTGCTTCGACTTCTCTGTCTTCTGTTATAACTCCCCCCTGCCTCTTCTCCTTCTTTCCCCCTCCCTGCCTTTCTCTCTTTTAGGCTGCTCCACTTGTACTTGAGGAAGTTACATCTAACAGAAGACGGTGGTATTATAAGAATACAACGATCAATCGGAATTAACCAGTTCCGGGCTTGCGTCTAGTAAAAAGATAAAGGTAAAAATGAGATGGATATGAGACGGGTTAGGTCGAGAGTGTGTGAGGGAGTGCTGGGCTTGTATGTGCTATTATTGGGGGGGGGCTTTATTTGGTGGCTCGTCAAAAGTCCGTGCAAAAAGTCGAGGCTGCGGCTAATTCACTCTCGTGACCGGTCACTGAGATTCAGCCAGCTCATATCCGACGACATTGAGGCAATTGCAAGCTGAGGTTGGCTGCTCACACCTGTAGGGGGGTTCCACGGGCCCGGGACGCTTGGAGTCAGTGGCGCTCCGAAGGAGGAGTTTGGGTTGCAGGCGATTTTGGGTGCACGGTCAGGACTCCAGGGCTTCGAGCTAAGGGTAGGGTCCCAGGCTTCATTGACGCTCTCCGGGATGCCACTGGAGTAACCCGACGATGACGTCCTCGAGGGGGTACGTTCAAGCTTGCCGGCTACTCCATCCTTGAATGGAATCTTGCTGCACTCGGCCACAACACGGCTGCCGGAATTGACCCGATTTATCTCGGGGCAGAAGTCAAAGATCAGCGATGGCAGAGTTGACGAGTCCTACGTGGCCCTCGCGTTACGATGGTGCGTGGCCTCAGAGTAGCGGGAGCTCTGTTCGGACCCAGCGGTTGTCCTCTTGGATCCACCGAAGCCGAGGATCTGCAATGCGCTGCCGCCGGACCAGTATCGGTTCCAGCCAGAGCTCCTCCGCATGCCGTCCTGGGCTTCCATAAGCCCTGCAGGGGGTTGGTGCTCCGCGACGGTTACGTCGAAACCAACGCCCCTGGTGTCGTAGGCCTGCAGTGCAGGGTACGGCATCTCCTGCAGAATCGGCTTGCTGATGGTGGCCTTGATCTGCTTGTGCAAAGAGCTGCCGGAGCTTCGAGCCGTATCGTTGGTAGGCTTCCGGGTTAGACTGGTCTTTTGCTTCCCGGTGCGATCTATCAAAATAGCCATAGATGAGTAGGATTCCTGAGACAGCGTGGCGTTGTGGCCACGGGTTTGACCGCGCGAGAGTAGCTGGCGTGAGCCGTTGCCAAAGTGCCTGGTGCTGCTAGCCTCCATACCGTTTCTCCTGGCCTTGCGTCGCCGCGCCAAGAGCAACAGCAGCAGACCAAGCAAGGCCAAGAATCCGAGGATCGATCCAAGTATGATACCCAGGATGACGTTGGAGCTGATACCGAAATCGTCGTCACTGTTGCCAGCGGCCGCACCTGCCGTGGCCGAGACGCTGGCCTCGGATATTGTCAGAGAAGCGGTTGAGCTGCCTGTCGACAAGACAGTCGAGGTCGCAGAGGTCGATGAGATCTCCGAGTTTGAGGTTGACGACCTCGTCTGGGTATAAATTGACTTGGTCGACTTGGCCGAGCTAGCTGTTTCGGTAGTTGAGAAAGTCGAAGAGGTCAACGTGCTGTCGGATAGAACCTTTTGGTTCTCGGCATCGAATACCTGGGTGGCATCGACCCACGAGTTCTCAGTAGCATCGAATATGGCAAGAGGGTCTTCGGAATTCCCACCAGAGAAGACAACCTTGCCGTCTGCGCCTTGGGCAATGGCAAAATTCTGCCGCGTAGCGGTTGGTGCAAGCGTCGAGTTGTACTCTGGCCAATCGTCCAGGGACAACTCGCGCTTTTCATTTGCGATGGCGGCCGAGTTGGAAAGGGGCGCGCCAGAAGCGTCCTGGAGAACGAATCGGCGGACCTGGTTGGGGGATTGTGAGAGATCAAAAGTGTAGAGGCTCTTGGAGCCATCATCCCCTGGCATCACAATCGCCTGAACGGAACTCGAGTCCTTCGGTAGGGGTTCTGCCAAGGTGGCTCCCGATTCCCTCCAGCCTGTAGTCGGGTTAAACAAGGCAATGGCGATATTTCTAGTGTTGCCGCCGACCAAGCAAGCATCGACATCAGACCAGTTGAGAAGAATAGGCTTGACGCCGGGGCTAGAACCAGGGCCATAGGAGTTAACACTATAGGGCTCGGATGCCTGGATGGTGAAGGTTTCGCCCGAGGAGGCCGCGACTCCGTCTCGGCTACCGGCGTAGATAAGGATGGCATCGCTGGCCTTGATGTACGTCGAGCCATGCCACAGGCGATCCTTCGTGATCAACTCGGAGGGGGTGATGGTAGTCCACTTGCCGGTCGAGTAGGTGTACTTTTGCAGCCCAATATAGCCATCCGAGCCGCTGGTTCCACCGACGACAAAGAGGCCAGCTTGAGCGGTATCATCGGGGGTCGCCCCAACACAGACGGCCCCCGAAACCTTCTCTCCCATCTCCAGCTTCTTCCATTTTGCACCTTCCTCCAAAGGCAGGGACAAGAAGGCCTCAGGCGTGAAGGAGTAAAGGATGTTCTCGTAGATGACGGAGCACGAGTCGTCCAGCGACGTCGGCGGCTTGGGCAAACTCATTGCAGCAGAAGTTCCCAGAGAAATCAAGAAAGATCTCAAAAACTACATCAGTAGACTGACGAGGGCATGGCGATGATGGCTAGCAGTCAGGTGGAGTTCGCGTTGCGGATGATGTTGCGTCGTACGACCATGGTCCAGTAGTGCTGATGTCGTCAGGATCGAGGATCAAGAATGGCAAGGGGGTACCATGGCGTGTTGAATGAAGGAGAAGCGAGATCGAAGAGGACGCGTTCTGAGCAAATGCAAACAAGGGGTAGGCAACACAGCGGCAAGCAAACAATCCAGCTGGGTGAGTGTGGTGAGAACTAGACGGCTGACCGACAGGCAGCTGGCAGGCAGCTGGCAGAAAGCTGGCGTCAAAGGAGGGATGTTCGCAGGAGGCGTTGAACTACTCGTGTATAGCTGTACCGATGTAGGCTTCCTTGCACGTGAACACGCGTCCTCCTCCTTTCGAATCTTTGGGATCATCGGGGAGGGAAGCCATCCATGTAAGTCGGCACCACCTCAACCACAGATTAACTTGAATCGACCGTACGACAGGACCTGCACCTGGTTGCTCTTGGCGAAGGAGGATCTGCGAGGAGCTAATTACTGAATCATTCCTCGGAATGTCTGCCATGGGTGACCCGCTGGGCCCAACCCAACCCCAAAAAGGGGGGGGGGGGGGGGAAAGGACGCGGCGGTCTCACCATCTGGAGGAGTGAGGCCGTGGGGGGATCGGCATCAAGGGCACAGGGGATGGAGGCTCGGGACCTCGGCACATCCAAGTTCCAGATAAGAGTTGGCCCAAGCGCTCAGGCGACAGGGCGCTAGCGGAGCCGTTTCTTGGCTCATTTAGCCAACGCCACCAACCTGGATAATGAGACTGTGTGTGTCCAGACATCAGCTACTGCAGGTCGTTGCAAAATAAATTCCGACAGGTTCATGGTTTGGGAGATGAGTGTCATCGTTCGTATTGCGTGGAATGAACCCAGTGTGGAAGTTCATTCCTCTCCCAAACCCATGCCCCATGGTCCATCAGAACACGAATTAGTTGTATGTTCACCTCGCTAGGCCGCTCTCTCTCTAATGCGAAACTATGGAATTGTCCGGTCGGTTTCAGCTGCAGAGAGCCCTGGTCAAGCCAATTAAGAGGCATAGTCCAAGATGACGGAACCCGCACACGGCGATAACAAAGACCACCTGGGCGGCTATGTCATAGGCTAATAGGCAACATGGAGCATGGGTTGCGGGTCTTTATCCAGAACAACGTGCTAAGCTGCCAGAACCCTTGACCCGAAGGGCCCCTCATCCGCCCGAGATGCGACATATCAGCTCATGTTCCATTGAAGCTTGAATTCTCAGCCTCGCCAATTCTCCATCGTAGCGACAATGGGTAGTTTCAGGTGCTGCAGCTATCCCGCTGACATGTGTCTCCGCGGGATGCGATATCAAAGGATGAGCCGCCTGGTGAATCGAGAGTCATGCTGGCTTGGATTCATCATAAAAGGGGAAACTGCCTAGAGGGAGCTATGCCAAATCAAGGCGGGGAGTGACGTAGCCTATCTGAACAGATAAGGGGACGAGACTCTCTTGCTAAACCTTTGATGGCTATCCTCGCAAGGTAATTCTTTCCAGAAGGTTCCCTTGCTGGGGCCTTAAGAGTGGTCTGATTTTGCTACTTAGTGTCTAGGTCGAGTCCTGTTTCATCCTCTTCATCCCGCAAACCAACGGTAGAACCCCACTAAGCTAATGGCAAACTCACTTGGGGACCCAACCATCACTTGTCAATGACCGTTCCGTCCATTGCTTCCAGTGGATCGATGTCGCCACCCCACTCTCATCAAAGCCCCCTCAGGCACCGGTCCTGCAGCGCCAGTATGCTTGGCTCCGAGGTGCCGCGCCCTTGACGGAACAGACGGAACTTACCGGGCGTTCCTTGTCAGCGAACTCGTCATCTCAGCAACACTCACAAAGTTGTCGGCCGCCCTCAAGGTCTAGACCGTCAGCGGTGACGCCTTGGCAGGTCACCATAGGCTCCATTGTCGGTCCTGTTCCTCTCCGGGGGTGGACCTCGAGAATGAGAAACCGAGCGAACTAATGTCTTATTTCTCTGAACCCGTGATACTTTCAAGCACAGAAACACGATACAACACGCATGCTATCAGACCCACCCATCCGTCCCCCACAAATCATATGGATACTTGCTTAGATCCGCCACGCCCGTGAACCCGTCTGCCTCATCCTCGCTTGGGTCTGTGTCATCTTCATCGCCAATACTTCGTAGTAGCATACTCTGTTTAATTCGCATGCCCTCAGTCCCGCATCACCTGCTCCCGCTATTTGCAAGAATGTGGCCGAGGGAGTCCTTGATACACCCTCCCTGTTCTTCGAGGTTCTTTCTCATGGTCTCTATTCTTTGTTCGATGCCAATGTATTTCTTGAGTAATTTGATTTGGTTGTCATAGATCCATTTGAGCATGATCTCAATCTTGACGAGGCAGGTGATTGTATCCTGTCTTTGCCTTATCAATATATGGCCACGGACAGGGAATTCTAAACTCACTCGTCGCCTGCCTGACCCCGCAACGCCTGTCCTTATCCTTAGTTAGAGTCTAAGGTTATAGACAGGGTGCTATTAATTACTCTAATATATATTATACTGTTAAAGTTAAGCTACTTAAGTTATAAGTCTGTAAGCATATTATTAAATTGCCTTACTATAATATAGTAGGATGCTAGGAGAAAACGCCTTTAATCTGCAGGAGAATAAGGAGAGTGTGATTACTGAGCGGGTTTAAGGAGCTTTTTTAATACCTAGGTGTAACGTAAGGGTGGGTATATCTTCCTGAAACCTGGTTTGTATCACCTATAATATGGTCGTATATGCGTATGAAAATGATATTCCCTAGCGTCTGCGCAATACTGATACTGTGTCTCTACTACATAGACTGGTTTTGGTGCTCTTTCACTGAAGGAAGACTATCATATTGCTTCCACTTTACTGTAAATTTTATGTGCAATTGATCTTGTACCCTTGTGTGCTTCCGTTCTTCGGTTTTTGCCCTGACCTCACTCGAGTTTGGCAATTCCATCTCTGACCAAAACGAGAGTTCTGCCCTGTAGTGATGACGAAGTCACCAAGTATACTGAAACCGAGTCGAATATCCAATATAGCTGCATGAAAATTTAAGATTCTATCACGACAACTGTTTTCGGCAATCCGACAGCGAGCCCTCTTCCATCCTGACGGCAGTCTCGTAATTCCATCTATTCCCAGATGCGTATGACGCAATGCCGACATACCCCAATTTTTCGACATCTTCAACTCTTCCTCATTAACTTGATTGGCGACATGTAGGTGCGACTCACCCTACCGCAGCATCTTCCTTGATAAAAAGCCCCTTGCGTTGGATGAAGCCTTCCACATCCTCGGCTGAGGATGAACATCTTAGCGGCTACCAACATCTTTGAGCCCAAAACCTTCACACATTCTCATCGTCTATAAACCCTTTGAGAACTTAGACTGCGGCGAAGCGAGAACCTGCTCATGGCTGACATGTGGGACCCTTCGTCAATTGAGCACAGTAATGCCGCTGTCCTTACCTGGTTGCAATACGATATCCTTCTCCATGACCCTGATCGTGTGTATATAGTTACCCAGAGTGGGTTTAACCGTATCCAACTGCGTAATCTCCGACGCAATTAATTCCCGCTTTGGCTCATCTGTCGTCAATTCAAGAAATAGTTGCCCAACTGCCGCTAGGGTCGGTTGCTATCGACTTGGGTCCCCAGAATTCATGGCCCCTCGTAATCCCATGCATTTTCAAGAAAGCGAGCACGCCTGATCCGCGCTCATCGATCCAGTACGGCCAGGCCTGAGCCGTCTCGAGAGAAAAGGAGGAGCCCTTCCAGCTCTCCACTTGCAAATATCGGCCCGGCGATGGCAAAGACCTCATCAACGTGTGTCCTTGGTGTGAAATACTGACGGATTGCGAGTACCAACTCAAACAAAACCATCTCTACCTTAGAGCTGGTACCCGGGCGCATGCCCTTGTAGATATAACAGCGATTTTATGTATTCGATAAGGGCTTTTCATGTTGACTGAGTAAATAAATTTTGATTACAATAGGCGCTGCTAGCCAGAATGTTGGGTATGCAGACCAGCCCAGCCACGCATCAAACTTCATCTCCGAAAAGCATGGAAGCGGCTTTGGCTTCGATGCTCAGCTCAGCGGCAACCTAAGCTACAACTCAGCCGCGCTGCCAATTGCTTAAACCTCTCACTCGCCCTAGTAGTATCTACAGATCGCCTCCCTCATCCGCACAAGTTCACCTCAAGCAGTTAAACCGCAAGCTAGACTCCCTCCAAACCTGCCTCCCCCATCTAGAAGAAAAGTATCGCCTACCATGGCTGAGGCGGTCGGACTGGCCGTGCTTTTTCCTGTCTCCTCATCTCGTCGTTTTGTCCGAATCATGTCTTGATACTGGTTCGCCTAGCCCGATCGCGGCACTCCCGGCCAGCGGGACTTCTACCTCGTGGGGTCCCCTCAGCGTCAACGACAGCCTGGCGCCACTTGCCATGGGCCGTCGCAGAGCCGCAACCTTGAGCCAGTCCGGTCTGTGCTGCAACAAGTGTATTAAAGACATAATGTAGATGTGGGTTGATGACGTTGAAAGGTATGAATTGTGTGTGAGTGAGCAGAATAATGCAATCTAGTCACATAGTATTCACATCCCAGCCACCAGCAGACCGGACCTCTTTGCCATCCAGCTCCAATACACCAGGGCTACTGCTTTATATATATCCCACCATCTTGGCGCAGCGCTCGCAGTAGTAGAGATTGTGGGCGATGCGAACCATGCCCATGGCGCCGATGTCGTCGGTGGAGGTGGCCTCGACGGAGCGGGCGCATCGCATGCAGCGAAGCACCTCGACGGAGGCTATGGGGAGTTGGATGGAGTCCATGCCGAGTCCGTAGGCAACGGCAGAGGCGGACTCAGCTGCGATGTCTGAATCGGAGCAGGCGGAATTTGAAGAAGAATAGCAGTAGTACTGGTTAAATGGTCGGCTGGAGGGGAGCATGGCGAATATAGCTATCTTCTACATTAAGGAATGGGGGATGCGTTGGCTGACTCAGATATGAGTTACTAGGGGCTGTTCTGTTTGGTGTTAAAGCCGGGTCACCTGTGGGTCATCGGACTGATCGTCCCCTGCCCTGAGCTGGTGGCACCGACTGAACAGGGTGAGCTGTGGGGTTTTCCAGGGACCTGATTGACAACCATGACAGACGGTCTTGTTTGATCTTCGTCTCGTCTAGTGTCTCGGTTGCCAGCTCGATCCATCCTTGATTTTACTACCTCTCGCTACCGTTTAAACTAATGCACCCTAACGTCTAGTAATACAGATGGACAACCCACTCATCTCCACCTCACATACTCATCCACTCACACACCACTGCTATCGGCTGATGATAATTAATTCTCCCTTCTCGTCTCTACGGCTCCGGCTTTCCCTTCCCCCCTAGGTATTATTCGCAGGCGATTTAAATTAAATCGGCTAAGAAAATGGGTCGCGGGGTTAACAGATTTATGTTTTGCAGCTTAAGCCGAGTTGCTGATTGGTGCTCGGGGTTAGCTAGCGCTGACTTAGGGTTAGTTAGCGCCAATCCGGGGTAAGTATCATGCAACATCAAGCAGCTCATTTACAGCAAGGTAAACAACATTTATTATTTCGTTATATCAAATCAGATAGACCAGCCAGGTAATATTAGCAATAATGGAGGGCTATATCTAATTGAATGAGGAGCACCAGATACTGCTCTATTGGCTCTGCAAAGCGGCTATTCGACCCGGCACCGCTATCAAGTCGCACTTTCATCAGGAGTATTAGCTAAAAGGCAAGGTGCTAAAAGACATTAAAGACTACTATGATATAATAAAGCTAGCTGACCCGAAGTTTATTGCACTTCCGGAAGATAATAGCCTGGCTATTAAACTGCTTACTATATATAATGGATTTAGTTATGCTACATATAGATATCTTACAGTTGCCTGAGATAATATTATCCGTTACTAGCGAGAAGTAAAATATGGCATTACTAAGGTTTAATGGACTGAGGTGAAGTTACAGACATGGGTAGGAGGGAGAAAGCATGCGCGCTGCTAGATCATTTGCAACTATAATAACGTAAATAATATATTACAAACGGCAGATACTGTAAGACAGAGTGCCATAGATAAGATAATAGCCGATTGCCAGGCCTAACTGAAAGAAGAAGACACTATATAGCTCTAGAAGGGTAATTTAAAAGAGGATATCGACTGCAACTTACTATAGGTTAAGAGGTTAAGCTAGGTAAAGCACTTTAGCTTACAGGACTTACTTAATATTTTTAAAGCAGTAGAGTAGATAAGAGCAAAGGTAGCGATAAATAGATAAGCCTAGCAGGAAGACAAGCAGGTAATCTGCTAATAACTACTAGTGCGACTCAGATAGAGCTTTAACCGTAAGGTAGACTGCTGCTACTAGCAGCTTAATAGTATACCGATAGAGATACTCTAGTAGCTTGCTAGCATAACGGTAACTAGCCTAAGTAGAATGCCGTTTAGGCACAAAGGTAAGGAGGCATTAATAAGCAAGTATTGATCTATTAGTCATCAATATCTAAGCTTTTACTAGCAGTTATATAAGGCTAGCCGTAAATAAGGCACTTAAGCGCTAGGGCGTTTGCTTTACAGACAAATAATAGAGCTTACTATAAGATATTACATATAAGCTTAAAGGGGAGATCAGACGATTGCAGGAAGCGCTGAGGGAACAGATGGAAATGACTAGGGAACTGCAGGAAGCTGTTGCAAAGCAGGAGGAGACAATGCACGAGATGGGCAAGCAGATGGTCGAGATTAAGGAAGAGATGACCGAGGAACTACAGCGAGCCCGCGAGCAGCTCGAAACTATCGCTACGAATGCTACGGACGGACTTCAACGATCATTTGCTGACGTCACACGATCGTCAACATTTATACTTCAAACCGACCCCAGGACCGCGACCCCGACCGCTCCTCTGATTCCCACGGACACGTTCTACTGCACGATTGACGTCTCGAGAGCAGAAGATGATGAAGCCAGGCCGTTAGCCGGGATGATCCGAGCGACAATGGAGAACGAAGTCCGCGCTGAACTAGATAATCCCACGTGGCGATGTCAGGCCGTGACTAAGGACCCAAAGAACCCACATCGCATCAGGATCAGTTGCAGGGACGAGAGCGAGCATGAGTTGGTGAAACGAACAGCCGAGACAAAACTAGACTAAGGAGCCCGTGTCTTACGTGACGACCTTTACCCTATCAGAGTGGACAATGTCAGTCGCACCGCGGTGCTGAACGAGATGAACGAAGTTCGAGCAGAGGTCACCGAGACTCTCGGCCGAGAAAATGACACCGAGGTTGCAAAGATAGCATGGCTCAGCAGGAGAGACGTCCCCAAGGCGTACGGCTAGATGGTTGTATACCTCAAAAAACGTTCCGAAGCTAGGCGATTCATCAGCGAAGGGTTCTTCGTCGCGGGAGGGGAATCCGGCACCACAAAAATGCTTGAACGTCGTGACCGCCCGAAACAATGTTATAACTGCCAACAGATCACGAACCATAAAGCCTACCAGTGCGACTGACCACAGGTCTGCGGCAAGTGTGCGCGAGAAGGTCATTATCATAGTAGATGCGCAGAACCGATCCTGAGATGCGTCCCGGCGACGGTCCCCATGAGTCATTCAGTAGAAACTGCCGGAAGCTCTATCCATCGCAGCATGAATAACGTATTCCGACTGTTTCAACTAAATGTTAGGAAGCAAGGACCAGTACACGATAGTTTGATTAATGACAAGGACATTCAGGGCGCAACCGTATTAGCCATCCAAGAACCCCAAGCGCGGAGGATGCAGGGTAGACTGTTGCCGACACCCATGGGGCACCACAAATGGGTCAAGATGGTACCTACGACAGAGAGGGAAGGTAGATGGGTGATTCGGAGCATGCTTTGGGCGAAAAAGGAGGTGGAAGCGGAACAGGTGCCAGTAGAGTCCCCAGATGTGACGACAGCGGTCGTTCGGCTGCCAGATCGTCTGGTCTTCACGGCGTCTGTCTACGTACCGGGCGGTGATGCCCAAGCTCTACAGGACACATGCGGCAAGCTTGGAAGGGCCATCACGGAGGTGAGGCAGAGGTCAGGGAGAGCGGTGGATGTGGTGATTACTGGCGACTTCAACCGCCACGACCAGATGTGGAGAGGGGACGATGTATCGGTGGCGAGACAGGGCGAGGCTGATCCGATCATCGCACGTTAGAGACGGTGTTCGACATTTCGGCCCCGGCGCCGAAACAGGAAGAAAGACTTCTGTTCAAGAATGCATCCTGGAAGGAGATCAATAGCAGGATTGTGGACACGCTGAGAGATAGGCCAGTGGGAAACACAGTGCAGCAGAAAACGGACAGGTTGATGTCGGCCCTATTGGAAGCAGTCCAAGCACTGACAGCCAGAGCCAAACCGTCGCCATACACAAAATGATGGTGGACCCATGACCTCACACAGCTGCGGCATGTATACATATACTGGAGGAATCGAGCTCGAGCTGCAAGACGTGCGGGATAGAATTCTAGAGATCTGGAGAACATGGCAAAGGCTGCGGCGAAGCAATACCACGATGCTATCCGACAACGGAAGAACACGCACTGGAAGGAGTTTCTGGGCGGATAATGACAACATCTGGAAAGCAGCCAAGTATATGAAGTCTGGGGATGAGGCAGCTTTTGGGAAAGTACCGCAGCTCGTCAAAGCAGATGGAACAGCAACAACGAGCCATAAAGAGCAAGCCGAAGAACTACTAACCAAGTTCTTTCCGCCATTACCAGACAACATCGAAGATGAAGGACTACGGCAACAAAGAGCGCCAGTAACGATGCCGAACCTGACTCTAGAGGAGGTGGAACGTCAACTGTGGGCGACAAAATCATGAAAGGCGCCAGGAGAAGATGGGCTACCAGCGATCGTCTGGAAGCAGGTCTTGGTCTCGGTGAAACACGATGTCCTCGCCATCTTCCAAGCATCACTGGAGGAAGGCATGATACCAGACCAATGGAGACATGCTCGAATCATCCCACTCAAGAAGTCAGGTAAAGATGACTATACGATTGCAAAAGCCTGGAGACCGATCTCGCTTCTCGCCACGCTTGGTAAGGTGCTGGAGTCGGTCGTCGCCGAGAGAATCTCCCACGCGGTAGAGGCTTACGGGCTTCTTCCAACCAACCACTTCGGTGCGCAAGCAGCGGTCAGCAGAGCAAGCCCTCATACTCCTACAAGAACACATCTTCTCAGCATGGCGTTCACGTCAGGTCGTGAGTCTCATTAGTTTTGACGTCAAAGGAGCATATAATGGCGTGTGCAAAGAGAGATTGCTGCAGCGGATGAAAGCGAGAGGGATCCCCGAGGGTCCCTTGCGCTGGATCGATGCTTTTAGAACTGCAACTATCGTGATTAATGGGCAAAGTTCCGAGAGCAGACCTCTACCACAAGCAGGACTTCCGCAGGGATCGCTCCTGTCACCGATACTGTTTCTATTCTTCAACGCAGATCTAGTGCAGACTCAGATCGATAGGAACGGTGGGGCCATCGCCTTTATCGACGACTACACCGCGTGGGTGTCGGGGCCGACAGCCCAGAGCAACCGGAGAGGAATACAAACAATAATCGACAAAGTTCTCGACTGGGAGAGACGGAGCGGTGCGACCTTTGAGGCGGAAAAGACGGCGATCATACATTTCACCAGGTATACAGGCAGAGTAGACTCGTAGTCATTCACAATCAAGGGCAAGAAAGTCTTTCCAAAGGATCAGGTCTTGGAGAAGATCAAGTCCTTCTTGGAGAAGCTGAAGATGACGACCAAGGCTCTCGAGTCATCGTTTGCAACACTCGACAATGTCCTCTTGGCGATGGACTTCGTATTGGCACAATTCGAAGCCGGCAAGGAAGCAGCTATCGACGATCCGGTGATGGCACCGATGTATAACTCGGGTTGGGCCAAGTTGGATAAGTACTATCGCCTTACTGAAGAATCGCCTGCGTATGGTGCAGCCATTGTGCTCCACCCTTCGCACAAATGGCACTACATCCAAGAGAACTGGAAAAAGGAGTGGGCTGAGTCATCAAAGACGTTGATTGAGACGCTGTGGAACGAATATAAACCTGTGGAATCACCGCTTCCTCCCTGCGAGGTTCCATCGATAACCACGAACGAGTTCTTGAGGTGGAGGAACAAGCATCTGCAGCCGTCACTTGCCATGGACGAATATGAGCGATATTGCAATTCTGAACGGGTTTATGGTTTTACAAGTGCCCTTGCATGGTGGCTAGAGGAGACGCAGCAGAAAACCTACCCGAGCCTGAGCAAGATGGCTGTGGATATACTGTCAATTCCTGCAATGTCTGCGGAGCCTGAAAGACTCTTCTCTGGTGCAAAGATAACGATTACAGACCGTCGAAATCGACTTGAGAGTGATGTAGTTGAAGCATTGGAGTGCCTGAAGTCATGGTTTGGGATACGAGATTTTCAGGGTGACGAGATTTGTGCAGAAGCGGTATAGTGATGGGGTCACGTGGAATATATTGGGCGTATTGTCACACTGCCAATATATTGGGTTCTTGGCAATAAATACAATATGGGTCATGTTCATATTGGGCAATACAATATGCACCCCTTGACAATACAATAATATTGCGAAGGGGTCCATATTGGCAATATCATATTGTTTATATTATTAGCAACACTGTCGGCAAGTGCCTATGATGTCAGAAATCTACGGTAAGGCTCATCGAGTTTGTGTTTGGCTTGGCGAAGGAGACGATACCAGCAAGAAGGCGATACGCTTCATCCACAATGACTTGTTGGATCTAAAGAAGTTCGACCAGCTTTGTCGAGATGATGAGTATGGAGATAAGTGGATAGCACTCATCCAGTTTATGGAGCAACCCTGGGTAAGACTGCTTGCTCAGCAGACGCGAACGCTGGTGTTAACTAACTGTTCCTGTTCATCATTAAAGTTCAGCCGTCGATGGGTTATACAAGAGATGGCACTAGCTACTTAAGAAGCTGCGATAATGGTTTGCGGGCAAGATACAATCGATTGGATGACATTCTCAATGGCCGCATTGCTTTTTCACAGGGCACTGTCTGGGTCTCTCAACTAATCACGACTTTCCTTCTCTGAACTTGAGAATGCATCATTCGGCCTTAGATATGCACCTGCCTTAGGGGCCATCCAGATCGTGAAAGCCGTGAGAGATCTATTCGAACCCCATATCATCAAGGTACCCCAATACCGCTGCGGAGTCTCGAGTACCTCGTGTCAAGCTTCACAATGTATGAAACGTCAGAACCACGTGACGTGATATTCTCACTGCTGTCAATCTCAAGAGATGCTCTGAGGTCGGATCAAGCAGACATTATTGAGACGTCAGATCTGCCAATCTTCGATAGGCCCAGTACCGAGAGAATTCTCCATTCGTTGATACAGCCAGATCGAATACGTCAACCCTTCAAAGTCGATTACTCAGCTCCAGTACTTGAAGTTTATAAACAATTCATGTCTTTTTCAGTTCCTCGGGCAAACCCCTCTCGTGCCCTTGATATCTTATGCCGCCCATGGGCCCCAGATCTTCCAGGGGAGAAGTTTCCTTCGTGGATTGCAACACTTACGAATGCAGCTTATAAACCCGTGGACCGCAGCGCACTTGGACGAAGACTCATCAGAAGAAACCCTGATCCGCTTGTTGGAGACGCAGATGCCACAATCTACACTGCATCGAGGGCAATCGGTCCACCCAAAGAAAGGAGCTTTTTTAAGTACTGGAACTCTGTTGACCGCAGTATATTCCTGCAAAGCTTCGTGCTGGATACAGTGTCCCAGCTCGAATTCCCTTCACAACTTGGTCATATTCCCCCAGAGTGGCCTTTACTAGCTGGCTGGAAACTGAAAGCTGGCCCTCCACCGGAAGAATTCTGGAGAACTCTGGTTGCAGACCGGGGACCGGATGGGAGAGATCCGCCATCCTTCTATGGTCCAGCATGCGAGACTGTCTTTCAAGAGGCAATGGATGATACTCTTGATACCTCCATGCTCATAAATCACGGAAGTTCGGTTATTTCTGACTTTCTGAAGAGAGTCCAAGCAGTGATTTGGAACCGAAGGATGATGCGCACCGGGAATTCATGGCTTGGTCTGGCACCTAAAGGTGCTCAAGAAGGGGACCTGATTTGTATCCTCTACGGGTGCAGCGTGCCTTTTGTCCTCCGCAAGATTGGCAAAAGCCAGGCAGATCTTGATAAAGAGCTGGAGGACGAGGAGATCCGGAAGGCTAATATTGTTGCGTATATTGCAAAGAATCTGGCAGCAAAGGCTCGACGAAAACGACTGGATAAGGCCAACGAAAGGGGCAGTACTCCCTTCACAAAAGATGGTGATAAGCCCGGGAAACGCGTTGCAGAATCAGACCCACAATCAGCAACAAGAACCGAGATAAAGAGGCCACATCTTACATCTACTGCCACAGATACCACCCATCAACATGAAACTAACAGGAGCGGACAGGCTCCGGGTTATTACTATCAGTTAGTTGGGGAGTGCTATGTTCATGGGATGATGAATGGAGAGTCGTTGACATTCAGATGGAATTATAACCAGAAGAAGCGGTTAGAGGGCCTGGAAGATCGAATCATTAGCGAGACGTTTGAACTTAGGTAAACAGACTCGCGACGTTTGGGATGTAAGATAGAGCTAAGATAAGCTTCCGTAGGAACGCATTTATAGAAGGCGTAACCAATAAAGAATGCAATAGGGTTTCGGACATTTCGATTGAAACGAGGATCACTCTTAGGTGGTAAGCTAGATAGTTTTGGTTAGGGCAATAACTTGACTTACGTTATGTTATGTTATGTCTCAAAAAGCATATGACCGGTACTTAGTGTAATGTAGTTCTAGAAGGTATTCGCATATCCAGGAAACATATTCTCACAAAGTTGTCTGTCCCAGGAAAATACAGGCTTGAAACCTGAAATATCGATTACCGCGATTTCTTCACTTAATACTTGCGGCTTGACATCTTGAGGCGTCTTCCCATACATAACTGTAGCAAGGGACTTTGTAGAGAACTTCTGAACCACATTCTTACATAATATCATCCCCCATAGCGTATATGGCTGATGTTTAATGTAAGTTCTTTGAATTCCACCTCGCAGTGGTGTCTCCCAGGGCTAGTAGGACGAAGAGACGCTTTGATATTGTCGAATAAAACCTCATTCTCCTTTTGGACTTCTTCCATATCTTGTTTATTCTCTCTACCACCATTTTTAGTAGTGAGATAAAGGTATACATAAGGCTTGTCCGTATCTTCATCCATAAATAGAAGCACAGGGATTTTTCCGTACAAATTTGCGATATTTACCCATTCATAGTTTGTGAAGACCGTATCCCAAGGTTTTAGTTTTCGAGCCCCGGACTCGCCTAATATCTCTCGAGCATGACGGTGGCTAGTCTTAAAGACTCCTAAGTCTTTGAAGGGCAAATACTTAATAATATTACGCCAAATATCGTCGGGGAACGCTGCCATGGAATAGACTGCTAGTGTATAACTTGTCTCCTTGTATGCATATATTTCGGAAAGTGCTTAGGTATATATACTGGGACATTCTAATCGTCTTCCGAGCTTTAGAACGGGATATCACTAAAACGGACTGTTTGAGCCGAAAATGTACTCAGAGTACTAGTCAAAATATACAACGTTTCGATTCGGAAGCGCCTATAAGCGAAACAGGCAGATCACTTCTTCGTGGGCTGGCAGTTACCTATACGATTCTGGACTTTTCTTCTCTTGACGACGACTCGTCATGCCAGGTTGCTCTTCAAAACAAAAAGGAGTAAGAACAAAAAGCACATTATCCCTTCAATTGTCGAGGAGCTCCGGTCGGGTCACAGCGGGGTGGGCAGCCAATAAAAATGCATCGGATTAAAGGTACCTAGCCCCTCACCTATTTTAACCAAGGGAGGCTCGAGAGGACGCACCGTGGCATTGTCACATCTCTCCGGGGGGTACATGCAGTCGTGCAAGCAGCGTAGAGATCCTCAGGAGTAATTACCACGGTAATATGAGAGTGTTTTGAGTCCTCTGAGTTGCTGGAACCCATCGTGACGACGGTGTCTGCCGTAGATGATGAGTTTTGGTGATGGGAGGTAACGAGGTAACTGCATGAGAGAATGACGTACCATCGTTGTAGCACTTATGCGGGGAGAAGAGGTGGGTACAAAAGCGGGGCAATTGTATCTGGCGTCAGTTAGCACTCGATGGGATAGTGCTTTAGGTCACGGCCTCTATCACGAAGGAGAAGATGTGATAGTGGTTGGAATGTATTATTTTACTTTCTATTCTTTCAACTGCGCCTGGGCGCTAGATTGCCGGTTTTCTAGCTAGACAACGCGAAGACGGTATAGCGGCGACATGGGAAGCGAACTGTTAAGGTGGTCCGACCTACTGGTGGCTGGGATGTGGATACTATGTAAGGAGCCGTACTCCTCCCAGACACATGTAACTGAGAACTAACAACAACACAATTAACCCCGTTTTTGCTTCAACACGAACATGACGCGAACATGGCGCGATTGACCCGCAGTAGATTACAGGAAAGCCACTTAGCTGCAGGGCAACGCGCACCATTAAGCTAACAAACCTTAATGCAACCCCAACCCCCGGAATTACAGATGAATGAGGATGAAAAGCTAAGATGCGTAGAAATGCGGGAGGAGGGATAAGGTAATTACAGACAGGGATTGGGCAAGGTAATGTACATATACATAGATATGCCCTTGGAGAAAAGGAAGAAAGGAACAGAGAGAGAAAGTAAGAGAAACTAGGACAGAAAAAATAAAAGAAACAAATGGAAGTAACGTACATGGCAAATGGGTGCCACAGCAACCCGTGAGCTCTAACTTCCCCTAATTCAACCCGCTGGCAAAGTGATGGCAAAGTGATGGCAAAGTGAGAGGATGTTGTGAGCTGGGTGCGCAACGCTAGGGACTTCATGCAGCACGTCAGAATTTCCAGCCAGCGCTTTAACACACCAGCTGCCTTCCACCAAACCCATTGAATGTCACCCCTAGTGATAGCATTGACATTAGGCCAAAACATTTAAGACTACCAGAATCTCTCCCTCGCGCACCCATTTCCAATGTCCAAGTCCCAAATCCCCCCTTTTATACCAAATCTTTTGCCTACGATCGCCTTCGACCTGGATATTCGTTGCAAGAATATCTCTTTCAATCAAAGCTCCAGAGCGCACCCAGAGTCTTGTGTTTTCCCATGCAACTTGCGCTCCGAATCCATCATCACATTTCGCTCTCGACTTTCTAGCTCGCCGCTTGAACTGCCGCTTCTCGTATCTGTTGCGTCCTATGCACCGCGCCGTCGCGCGATAGTGCACCATGTTCTATTCCGAGACTCTGCTCCAGAAGAGTGGGCCACTCGCCAGCGTCTGGCTTTCGGCCAACTTCGAGCGCAAGCTCTCTAAGAAACATGTTCTGCAATCAAATATCGCCGATAGTATAGCGGTCATTATCACACCCAGTCAGGCGCCTATGGCCCTGCGACTAAGCAGTCAGCTACTGCTTGGTGTTGTTCGAATCCACCAGCGCAAGACGCATTACTTGCTCGATGATTGTGACCATACTTGGGTACAGATGAAGATGGTACATATAATTCTCTCTTCCTTCCGACATTATATAATAAAATGCCTAGGCCTTCCGACCAAGCATAGACCATGATCTTCCCGCCAGCCTACAACTTCCTGAACGCGAAGCACTCACGCTTCCCGATGCGGCGACGCCTTACGATGGCTTCGGACTACCCCCTACTCCGGACGTGAACTGGCTTCTATCCCAGATAGAAGAGGTGGAAATAGGCCCAATCGACCGCAAGCGTCGCGTCAGCCTACGTGACACTTACTTACCAGAAGAATTTAGTCCTGGTCATTACCTTGGCCTGCATGGGGAAGTGTTGGAGCCCATGGAGGGTCTTGATCTTGAGCTTGATTTTGGTATTGAGCTTGGCCGAGAAGCGCCAGCTCCTCGCCCGATTGAGGAGGAAATGGTTAGCGAGCTTGAAGCCACACCACCCAGGAAAGAGGGCGCTGAGGGCGAGCCGTCCCTCGAACTAGGCTTTGGCGAGATGCCAATAGGTGGTGAGGAATTCGAGTTCCACCCGGCCGATATCAGTCGCGCTCGAATCACCGAATCCCCGCTCTCTGAGATCGACGAAGCACTTGCTCAGGAGCTTGAGGCCGAGTATACCGCGCTCCGCCCAGCTGAACTCCACGAGCCTGAAGAAGAACGCGTCCTTATGCGGCGGCCTGAGCAACGCGTTAAGAGACAGAAGATTTTGATCCCCGATGAGGAGATTACTCTATCCAACCACCAAGTTCGGGAGCAGCAAGCCAACCGTGATAACATTACTAGACCTACGGCATTCCTCCCCCGGGACCATTTCTTGGCCGCTTTGGTAGATATGCAAAAAAGCGGCGGTTTCGTTTCCTCAATTATGTTGGAAGGACGAAGCTCCGCGTGGGCGCCCGAACTACGAGGAATGCTCTCTCTAGATGCTGTTCAAGCATCGAGAGAGCTAAAGCGGAAGCGCCCTATTAGAGCCCCTGAAGTTGAGCCCGAATACGGCGTGTCTAAGTCGCCACGCCTAGAGCTTGGTGAGGAACCAGGGATCGGCCTTGGAGCTGGAGCTCTTGGCGAGGAGACCATGACCGGTGAAGAAACAATGTTTGAAATCCCCGCCTTCGAGGAGATCACTGCCCCTCTCGCTCCACCCGCCGAACACCCCCCTATCTCGATAGCTGCCGAGCACGCAGTCCACATGCTGCGAGACCAATTCGGCCCCGAAGCTGCGACCAGCCCCGGCAGGCGAGCGACCGCGTCTGTTGTTTTCCAAGACCTGCTTCCCGAGTATCGGACCACTAAGGCCGAGGCTACTAAAATGTTCTTTGAGTGTCTGGTGCTCGCTACTAAGGACGCGATCAAGGTTGAGCAGGGCCCAGGGCTGGGAGATGATATCCGGATCTGGGCAAAGGAAGGCCTCTGGGGATGACCCGAGATGCGGGTGGCGAGATGTTGGAAAATCCGGGAATCCCCTTCTCTTCAGGATTCAGACTGTTAGTCTGAAAGTCCTAGATGAAACCATCTAGAGATATAAACCCTAGAAGCCCTCTCATCTCAATAATTAACAACCAAGTTTCATAAAAAAAAAAAATTTTCACCCAGCACTACTGCGCAATATAAACAACATCATGTACGTTAATGGATTTTTGATCCGCATACTTGGATGATCCGCAAGCCCATCATATACGTTACAAGTAGGGCTTCATAGGCTTCTATGAGAGGTTATGTTACTTTTCAAGACAGACAGACGAGCAGAGTTAGTCAGGAGTATATTCGCTTTCTGCTTTACCTCGATTCACTGAAGCTTCACTTCAAGCTTATTCATTTCGGTTTTATGTTGATAATGAGTCATATCCGTCAACAAGTCACAATATAGCCTCTCCTTATCGATGTTATGTAGTTACGTATCGATATTTGGCAGAAAACCTAGCGCGAAGAAGCAAAGTATTACTATGCGAACGATGGCCTATGTCCGCCAGCTCATTTTCTGAGTAGGTGCATGTGTTTGCTTCTCGGCCTGATTTCTCATTGACTGTCAGTACCCCCCACAGGACATCGCGGACCGAATTTCGGCCTTTGGGCACGCTATGATAACGTTTTTAGTGGAAGCAGTTCTACCAGCTCTGTATCTCCCGAACAAATGGTTATTGTTGATCTGTAGAGGATGACCCGGGAACATCAAGATAAATTGATGATATTGTGGTTGAGTTCCTCTTGACCCTCTGATGGAACCAGTTCAAGGATCATGATGTCGAAATTGTGGTGTGGCGAAGTTGTGAGTTCAGACTTTAATCTAACTAGGGGTCACGCTTTTGCTTTTGCTTGGACTTCTACTCGCGCACAGAAGATATTTGATCCTACGCACATGAATACACGCACGGGCCCGTTTGCGTGTGTTGTGTTGAAAAGTACGGGGAACCGGGGAGTGGACAATCTGCACGGACATAACCCAGACCGTTAAGTTCGGGATTGTAGCCCTGTGCGAGGCCTTGAGCCGATTCGCGTCGGGATTTGGGATTTTCTAACTACGATGTTCAACCATCCCACAAGAAGTCCGCATCTTATTTTGTCAGGTCGTTATCTCAGCTATATCGGGATAGTAAACACAGCTATAAAAAAAAAAAAAAAAAGACATGCCGCTGAATATCGAAGATATGCCTCCTCGCTAACCAAGGACCAAACGTATCGCGCGGCTGCAGGTCTAGCTGGGGGTGCTGGGCCTCGCATAATGTGCACAGAACACTGTTCTAGCTGCGCTAGAGTGGACGAATTTGGTATCTGAACGTCACGAGCTTCCCACCCACCTATTCCCGCAAGCTTTAGCTGGGGTGCACGGAAATTTCCATACACACAATTGGTCAGCAATTGATCCTAGCAGGCGCTATTGAACCCTGGGGACGCGTTGTTCCTGGGAGCAATACGGTTCCACATGGCGAGCTCTACGGCTGATATAAGCGTTGCTGTCAATATCTTTTGCCGCTGTTTGGAGAGCCTGTATTAACCGGCCGTAGAATAGGATAGAAACATGGATCTGGCAGCATACGAGAAAGGGAGACAAGAGGTAATACGTGTAGTAAGTAAATTGCTTCAGACGCTTGCCCCATAAGATCCGCCAATATCACCTAGCGACGCTGGCGGATAAACTTATATATAAATGATGCCGACGAAGAATTTTATGGAGAAGACTAGTCCAAACCGTTGCAGAGACGGCATAGTGTCAGCTTATATCTGGGCCGTCTCATATGTTTAGTGGCGGTTTTTTTAAGCCATTCAAACTTACTAAGTTAAGGTGTGCGAAATAAAGCTCACAGCCGCACTTACCAAAAGCTTAGGCGTTTCAGAGGTCCGCATCTAATGGCCCCTCAGTCGCGAACACGATATTATTTACGGTCTAGTACAAGCGACAGGTAAACCCCTCGGGTGGAACATTTGACCACGAAGTAGTCCCACCAAATTTCAGTCTTTGGCTCAGCAATCAGGCCATTTGAGAGGCTTTCTGATGCAAACCCTTCATTAAAAGACCAGATGGAAAAGCGATCATAAATGACGTTTTGGTCTCAATTCCAACCTAGTCCCCGAATCACAAGCAAATTTTTACCCTCTTTAGGTTAGTGCACCTGGCTCGTCTTGCGGTATTAGTCCTCGTCTGATGGTAGGCAAGGTAACTATCCAGCAGGAAGGGCATCTTACATCCCAAAATGGCTTCTGACTTCGTAATAAGTGACCAATTCATCTTAATTGAAGCCTATGGCGTACCCAGCCTCTCCTAGCAACCATAATTAACCAGATGCAATGCTACCGAGCCTCCAAACTCTATAGGCCGTTGCCTCGTTTGTAGGTGCCAGTTAAGAGCCCCTGCCCCCCGTCGCCAGATCTGGGCGCAGGTCGTGGCAGCGTCGAGCAAGAACGACAAGCTCCTACGGGAGGATAAGACGGACATTCTGAAGGGTGAGATAACGGAGGCTCTTCATCTCAGCAGCGACATTTACTTCCCGTCTCCAGGCTTGAGACGATCTGGAGGAACGAGAGGTGGAGGGAGATGACAAGTCAATGGTGCAAGAAGACGGTAGGAAGGGACACTTTTAAGATTTCGACTTGGAATTGGATGATCTCCTACAGGATGGACGATGTAAGTCTCTGCATTCTACGCTCCCTATGGGCTCTGCCTCTTTCACTGAAAGTGGAACTTTGACCAGCGCTCCGAACAATCCAACCCTAGAAGATTCAACTCAATCAATTTCAGTTCAATTCAATTCAATTACGGCCGCTAGATTGAATTAATGAGAATTGAAAAATTGACTGTACCCTATCATATCAATAAATCCGCGCAATATTAATGTCCCCATAAATGCCGCGGCAGCCAGTTAAAGAAGCAGCTCTTAGCATCGTTACGGCTAATAACTTTAGTGGATATAAAGCAGAAAAGTGGAGTAAGAACTTGTGCCCCACATGAGCCAACGGGTAAAACTAACGCTAATGTTGTGCGAGTTTATTGAGAGGATACAGTGGGATGCAATAAGTTTGAATACCTTTTGAAGTACTGATACCCCCTGTCTAGCCTATCTAGAGTTTAGCCTGCTTCTAATCCGAGGAAGAAGCTCAATCTGGCCCATCACTATATTCTGATTAGCCGTGCAAAAGCTGATATACACGTGGTAGCTGACTTAAAGAGGCTAGCGGCAAAAGCAGATACACGCCCCGTATTCAAACTTATTGCATCCCACTGTACGGTACTTGGTGGGCCTCTAAATCGGCATCCCGCATGGCTCGTTCCTCGTCACGGGGGCCGCTGATTGGGGAAAGGATCTTTGATTGGGAAAAAAGAGGGGTACATAATATTAGGTGCCGATCATACTATAAATGAAGTACCTCCGTTTTGTTGAATATCACCACTACTGTTATCAACCTGGCCCATGCTCCCAAGTCCCGCGCCACCGCCCCCGGATCCCCGACTTGTCCGTTCGCCTCGAGTGCTCTTGCCTTGCATTTTCTCTTAATGTCCTCCTCCTCAGTGACGGCTCTATCTCGCTTGAATTCCACATGTTGATGCAGCTTCGTAAACCGACGGCGTCGCAATAGCTTCCCTCCGACCTGAATCCTGTTTTCCCGAGAGGGCAGCGCACCTGCTGACGATGCCATGACGACCATGTCCATCTTCCAGTCGCAACGACGCTTGGTTCTCGTCGCTTCCGCCGCCTTCTTTGTCGCGAGCGTCTATCTCTGCACCATAGGACTATTCGCCATGGATTTCAACCGCGCGTCCGTCTCCTCAAGTTACGAGGACGTCGAAGTGGACCTCTCTAAGGCCGATCTCCCCGCATCTACCATCTCCTACAACCGGCCATCGTCCGAGGACATCACCGTCGTGGCTGCGCTTCCTGACGAGTACGTCCCGACCACCGATAATAAGAGAAGGATAATCGTGATCGGAGACCTCCACGGCATGATAGACCCGCTTAATACCCTCCTCGAAGAGACCGGGTTCGACAGCACAAAAGACCACATCGTGTCAGTAGGCGACATGGTCAACAAGGGTCCCGATTCTGCCGGCGTTGTCAAATGCCTCATGGATCTTAACGCCAGCGCCGTCCGCGGGAACCACGAAGACCGCGTGTTATTGGCGTGGGTAGCTTATAATACTATGGAAGGTGTCGCGGCTGACTTGGCCGTGAAAGACGCGGAGGCGGCTCCAGGCGAGTCCGGCGATCTGAAGACAGCACGGACCCTTTCGCCAGAGCAGCTGGACTGGCTGAAGAGCTTGCCCATTATCCTCACCGTTGACCCGCTTAACCTGTATATTGTCCACGCAGGACTTGTCCCTGGTATCGAGCTTGAGCAGCAAGACCCTTGGGCCGTAATGAATATGCGAACGCTCACCTATCCTACCGACGATTTCCGCAGGAAGGAAGAACAGAAGCAGGAGAAAAAGGAGCAGAAAAAGAAGAAGGAAGGGGAGCGAAAAAAGCAAGAAGAGGAAAAAAAGAATAAAAACTCCTGTCGCGATGTGGCCGAGCCTGACGCCGCCACCGAAAACATCGTCATCGAGAAAACCATACCCAACCACGACGCCTGGATCCCCATCGACAACCACGACGGCGACAAGTGGGCCGACTTCTGGAACCGCGAGCAGAAGCGAGTCGCCAAGTCCCATCGCCGCACCGTAGTCTACGGCCACGATTCTCAGCGCGGCTATCAGGAGGATTCATACACCTTTGGCCTCGACTCCGGGTGCGTCAAAGGCGGTGCCCTGTCGGGCTTTATCATCCAGGCGGTCGAGGGGGCTTGGATGCACACCACCGTGCAGGTGCCGTGTGAAGAGTCGTGAGCTTGGCGTGGGCGTGAGTAAAGCTCGATAACAGGCAGCGCATTGTACGGGCTACAACAGATTTCCTGGAGGGGGAGAGATGCTCGGCCTGCATTTATTGTTAGGGTCGTCTTTGCAGGCGTTGGAGATGAGTGTTTTTGGCAACGCCGATGAAACAAATGAGCATCCAATCTCATTTCTATCGTGTGTGATGATAGCATATTCACGGTTTGATCAATGATGGAGGATCCTGGGTTGGCATGACTCTTATTCTCATTGAGTACCGCCATAGAAGGGTCCTGGGGATATTTTGACGAACCCTTTTCTCCCGTAGCGCCCTCGCTGAGCGAATCGCCAGACGCTGTTGCAAACAAGGGAGCAGGTATACTTATTGTCGTCCATCCCTTTGACTAGATTCTAAATTCACCTGGAATGAGCTTGAGCAGAGTCACCTTGAGTACTTCCAGAGAACAAAGAGCAAACCCGAGACGTCCCGCCACCTCCCGTCTCGGATTAAACGGCCATCCAAACCACCATGATCACCAACAGTTGTATAGCAGTATCACCGGTCGTTATACTATTGATGAAATTAAGGGTTGGCATAGCGGCTGGTACAGGTTTTATGCTGCGCTTGCCATCATGTCGGTGGCGACGATGGCTGGACGGCCTTGGGGCGCAGGAGTATTGGAGGCGTGTTACGCGTTAGGAGTCACCACTTGCATCGCCATCTCCAACTAGCTCATCAGAGAAAGCGATGACGATGACGACGAAAGATAAGACTTTGACTGCCTCCAATACGACCAGTCCTCTTCGCGCTGGTATACTATCTAGACTGTTTCACTAGATTGTGATAACTCCTATCATAACCCATAGCTTGAAACAATCTTAAGGTTCTTGGCTCCTGCTTATGACATAACAAAATGCCGCACTCTCTCAAGTATCGGCTGATAGTTTCGTAAACCTCGTCGCCCTTATCCTTGAGAACCTTTACTTCAAGCTCCATCAGGTGGAAGGGTCCCGCCTGTACGTCGTCAAACACCGCCCTGTAGCCGGCGACGTCTAGACGCCACTTAGGATTTGTGTTGGGCCCAAAACCGATAAGATCCTCCCAAGTGACACTTTGGCAACGTTCAGCGAACCGAATCTGCTCGTCAGTCCAGAGCTCCTTTCCTCCCGCTAGGAGTGACTGTATCTGACAGGTAAAGGACGTATTATTGCCGTACCTATCCCAGACACAAAGGTATCTCTCCCGTGTTTCCCATGCTGATCTATTGAAAGGTGCCTCGACCACTGGAGCCTCTGTGTCGTGGAAGAACCCCTGCGGGGCATCAGACGTTTTCGGGTCGAAATGAACCTTTACCGCTGAGAGCTCCTCGCCGCGTCTGGTTTTTTTGCGGAACATGAGCCCGCCCCAGGAATAGGATGGGGGATCAGTGTCGTAGTAAGTGACAGGAGTCTTTTTATACGGCTCGCGGGTACCGTCTTCACCGAGCTTCTGCAGCACAGCCTGGGGATCTGCCTCGCATATGGACCATTGCAGGTCGACTTTGATTTGTTTGCCCAACGGGCAGAGCGCGAAGAAAGCGAAGACAAAGAACAGGCGGCGCCGCATGATTACCACTGCCAGGGAGACTTCGAACTCCGAGAATCCAGTGTGAAGATATTCACCGTTGGTTAACCCTAGGCCAAATGGTCTGGTAGATAGACAGGTGGGATGCAGGAAAATGTCGATGGTCGGTACAGGCACATTAATTAGCATGAACGGCGAAAGCTTTATGGAGAAACACACAACCATACATACACGCCCCGCACGCCCATACGTAATATATCCGTCAGGATCAAACAATCGAAGCGATTCTCCCGAAGTCAGTGAGCACGTGACCAAATGCCGAAATTTGGCATAACGTACACCATCAGTGAGTGGATCAAATCAGTGAGCGAATCAAAAATCCCTCACTATCTTTTCGTTTCACATATACACATGTTTCTCAACCACCAAACATGCCACAATCAAAAAAAGAGTCAAAT
>JACTAS010000187.1:0-28644 GCA_014884825.1 Fusarium sp. 190-020-2 | reverse complement strand
AAATAATAAGTTTTATTAATTATAATACTTTATTTTTAAGGAATTTTATATTATATAAAACTTTTAGTTTATTAATAATAATTAAATAACGTAATATATTTAATAGCTTTAGAGGCTAATAAAGAATCCTTAAAGTTTATTAATAATATTATTAAATAATTTAGGCTAATAAGGTTAAAGGATTTCTTTAGGATCTTTTCTTATTATTATAAAGGCTATAATATATTTAATATACTTTTTATAAAGTTTTTAACTATTTTTTACTTCCTTTTTAAATACCTTTATAATTTTAATAAAATTAGCTATCTTTTTCTTTAAGTTTTTAATTTTATTTTTAATTATATTAAAGTTATTTTTTATATTTTCTAAGAGGTTATTATATTATTAATTAAGTTATTTAAGTTTATATTTAAGTTTTATAACTTCTCCTTTATAAGTACTTAAGTAAGTAAGAGTAATATCTTCTTTATTTTTATTATTAATTTTTATAAAAATATTTACTAAGTTAGGGGGTATCTTTTACTATAAGTAATACTAAGTATATCTTAAGTTAAAAGGCTAATTAAAAGTTATAAGTATTATTATATTAATATTACTTAATAATATATAATATATTTTAAATAAAAGTTATTAATATATAATAATTAGGTTTTTAAATATATAAACTAATTTATATTAAGTTTATATTTATAAATTATATAAAATATAATATTAAATATTATATAATATTATATCTCTTAATAATTAAATAATATATATTAAGCTTATTTATATAAAAATATTTTATTAATAGCTAGTAAGCTAAGTTTTATAAAAGTATTAATAAATATATTTTATATACTAAGGGTAATTACCATCTAAGAGAATAATTATTAAATAATTCTTAAAGTTATTAGTATTTCTAATTAGATATTAATAATTAGTTTTTAATAATTACTTATAAAATCCTTTAGTATATAATAACTACTTATAATTGGAAGAAAAATGTGGTGTATATGTGATGTAACCGCTAAGATCATAACACCTAATGCATCAACTTGAGGGAGAAGCTGCCGGAAATGGTATTACTAGGAACTCTACAGCCACCACGAACCTGGAAAAGGGACTAGCATCGTACACTAAGTCGGGCCCACTCCGATGTCCCATCGGGGTCATGGCTGCCACAGTGAAATTATTATTAATAATGAGCAGTTTAGGTCTTTCCTAAAGCTTGCAAATATATAGATAAAGATACTATACTAGACGATTTTCAAGTCAGAAACTCTTTACACTGGCTTTCTATTATAGCTATTATTAACCATGTCTATAACTCCCTATCTATTATAAAGGCTATTTTATAACTATCTTATAATGCCTAACCTTATATAACTGCCTTTACTTTACTTAATATAATAATTATAATATTATATAATAAACTATTTAAATATAAATCTGAAAGTAATTTATATTATAAAACTTAAGATCTTAATCTTAATTCTAAACTTAATAAGTAGGATATATATATAGTATTTTCTTACTATATTATAATACTTTTTTATACTGCATGTTTTTGCTGCAAGAGACGGTAGCTCCTGTTTGTCGCATCAATTGAGTTGTCTCGCACCAAAGATGAAGCAGGGCCTCTTGTTCATTAGCTTTCGAAGACTATGCTACACGAGCGCTGGTGTCTGGATAAGATGATTCTTAAGACGGTGGGTCTGGCCTAGAAATGTGCCGCCAAGGTGTAAACATGAATTTACCACGTCCTCTCTTCGCAACGAAAGTCCGGTTCGAAGGTCAAAAGCCTTTGGTCATATTCGTAGCAGAAGGATCTCTGCTAGCTGCAATTCAGGCGCTATAATCGACAATCATCAAATCTCAATTCATCGCTAGGGTACTGGGCCCTTCAACGCCAACATGTCATGTTCGGGGATATTCAAAGACACACCCGGTGCGCTCACGCGCCGGCTCTTCACAATACCCATCTGGGCTCATTGCCTCGGATGTCGATGGAAACCTTAATGAGATGCTCGATAGCTTCATTGAAGCCCTCCGTCATCAAGACAATAAGTTGAGGTCTGATTTTCTCGACCCGCATGAAACTGCGTACGACCAGGGTAGAAGAAGTTCGAAGTTGGGGATACTGTGATGTTGATCCCGCCATCCGGCCCAGTGTTGATTCCGTCGTCCTGGTAGTAATCATCGTTCTGATACCAGGCGTAGGTGTCCTGCTCTTCTGTGTCTGCGAAGTTCACCGCGACGGGGCGTTGCTGTGGCTCGTTGTAGTTTGTGTTCTGCCCCATCGCCGGCAACGCCTGGTTGAATGAGATTGAGTTGGGGTTCTGTCGCTGTGCTGGTGGAGCTTGTGTATTGGAGTTTTCACCGTTTGAGTTCCGGTTGTAATTTCCATTACCCTTCCAGCCTTGCTTCTGGCCGCATCCATCCCCGGAGAAGAATCGGTTCCTTCGGTTCGCTCCTCTTCGTGCTCCCCGCCCCTAGCTCTGGAATCTCTGCTGTTGGGGCTGGGAGTTCTATCGAGACTGGTTATTGTTGAAGTTCTGATTGTTTTGATACTGGTATCCTCCTCGGTTCTGATAGCTGTATCGACTGTTATACTGCTGCCTCCGAGGCCGCTGTAGTTGGGATGGTGGTCGAGAGAGAAACTGTGGTGAAGCTTGCTGAGCCGGTGACCATCCTGGTGGTGGGTTTCTCCGGGCTGCATTGGATCGATGTTCCTGTGCTATCTTCCTCATCGCTAATTCCCGCGAGCGAATCTGGTTCATGTAGGAGTCAATCGTGGTGAACTCGTCGGGTTCGGTGAGGAGACTTTGGATGGTGCCGTCAAAGGCCTGATATGCCGCTTGGAGTTGTCCTTGTTGATTAATGTCGCACGCCTTGGCATCGCGAGCGAGTTGTTGTGTGAACAGCTGGATGCTGTGTCTGGAGTTGATGTCTTGTATGCGGAAACGTGCCCGTTTCATTCGAGCGAGAGTTTCTGAGTATGGTGGTTTGAATTGCTCGATGAGACGCTCTGTCATCGTGTCAACGGTCCCGTGTTGCATGATAGCCTTGTCGTCTGCGGAGAGGATTTGGCAGTGCCAGATCATCGCTTGTCCTTGGACGCATTGTGTCTAGACCTCCTTAACTGCGTCATCGCCACGGACTTGGGCCAAGTGTCTGAGGCGATCCGTGAAGGCGTAAATGCAGAAAGACGTCGTTGCCTTGCCGTCGGCGATCATCACCTCCCAGTTGGCGGTGTATCTGTCGGGGTTGTAGAAACCGACCTCCTGTGTCCTCAACGGTTGTGCTCTGGGTTGGGCGTCTGGGGTGATCTGTCTGTTTTGTGTTCTGTCATCGTGTCTCTCTCGTGCTCTTTCATCGTAGCGGTCGAGGGCTGAGGCTATTATCTCTGTCGTTGAGGCTTGGATCTGTGCCAACATCTCGGGTGAGAGCAACGCTGGCTGTCGTGGCAGAGGTGGATCTTGTGGAGGGTCCATGTTTAGCGACGATGATGAGGATGAAAGTTGGGATAGATGAGCCGTTGATGTGCATGCGTTCTTGGTCTTTGGCAGTTCCTATCCGACATGCATCTCTCATCTGAGAGGGTGCTGAGGCAGGACATGAGCTTGCTCGATATTGAGGCTGAGGCTATCCGTAACCCCAAGTATTGGTCTTCTGCTGCGCTCCTTCGCACTGGTCGACCTTGTCGACCACGTCGAACCCGACCCCAGTCCAGTAGATGGAGCGAAAAAGGGCAAGACTAAGTCTCCTGGCAAGACGAAGGCGGTCAGCCGGGCCAAGGCCAAGAAGGAGGTCTTTGGGAAGGGCGAGGGCAAGATGGACGTCATCTCTGATGATGAGGATGACCACGATGACGTTGATGACTATGGTGATGAGTGATGAGCTGGTTCGCCGGGGGATTGCTTGGCATTTGGGAAAACAGAAAAGGAAACGATGATGGACGTCTGGGCTGTCCTCCAGTCGGCGAACGGTTTATACAGTTAAATGATGATGACTTGGCGCGCTTTCACCCTCAACTTGATGTCTCTTGCTCAATCAATTGTTGTGACATATTACGAATGGTCCAGATACCGAAGAACAACTCAGCTTCACTGACCTCGCAGATTACGCCTTGCGACCGGTATCTTTCAAAGTATTTCGATGTACCAGGCTCATATAATATAAGAGAATGGGTAATCATTATCTCAGCATTAGGGCTTACGGAAGTCAAACGCTTGTGAACGCACCTGAATCCTGAAAACAGTTGGCTGAAATCCGTCTCAGTGACTAAAAGTTAGCAATCTCCTCCTCCGACTCAGACGTTATGGACGCTGAATCATAAAGAATAAAGTGAATATTCAAAAGCTAATCTTTGCCCAGTAGATTTTAAGAATATCCGTGTCGCTCACGATTAGCTCCATATGATTCTTGAGAATATCCAGCCTAGAAGTATTCATTTATAGATTACTGAGCATAGTCAGACGCGTTAGCCTTTGCCGTCTAACCCATTTGCTGATATGTTTGCTCGACAGCTCAATGATCAGGGCTATCTGGATTGCGAAGAGGCTGTTTCCTTTTATGAGGCTCCTGTAACCCTTGGTTCAGCAGGTGGTCTAAGAGTCGCCGCCTGGGAAGACGAAACAAATTCTGACCCATCAGGGTTGACCGACTACATGTATCTCAGCGATACATCCGAGGGATGGATGTTTATAGTTGGTTGGACCCCCAGCAACCTTACCCTGGAGTTGGTTGCATCATTGCATTATCCCGATAATGCTACACCATATGAGGCTACTTGGATAGACTAGGGTCAATTGTCATCCTCCAGATGAAATCGTACAAATGGGGTTTATTAGTTCTACAGCATAAAAATGGACTTCAAGCTCAGTTGCTGCCGCGCTTTGCATGACCAAGATGAGTATGTAACGGGGTCAGGTAGTACTCGGCCATAGCCGCTCATACGCACAACTCGCAGACTCACGAGCAGTAATTGGCTCAAGGGTGTAAATTGGAAACAGACTAACTAGACGTCATATGTTAAAGTACTCGTTCAGGCAAACCAACTGTTCTCGGATTAATTTGCTGCAAAAGTAACGCCGAGTCCCATGCTATACAGACAATTTGTGGGTTTCGTAGCATGGGAGTAGCGGAGCAGTCACAAACTTGAAGAAACCAGAGAACCCTTAGACCTTAGTCTTGACCCAAGCACCTGCCTCCTGAGAGAACACATTAAAGTAGGAGGTGTGGGCGTTTGGATCAGTACCCTGCGCGCACACATTATCGCCTGCCAAACACCAGGATCGGATTTTGTTGGAAAAGCGGTTCAGCGAGGTCAGTTGAGCACCATTCCGAGGGTTTATCTGTTAAAGGGGCAATGTCAACTCTTTGTCGGGCGTTGCTAGGACACATTGATTTGCTTACGCCGTTCCTTGAAGCACCGGTACCAGTGTTGTAGGCCTGATTGGCAGCGTGGCGAGGATCGCCAAAGAACAGCGCAGCAGCAACTATGCAGGTGAGATTAGCCATTCGAGCCTGAACACCATTATCGCCATACGAATTAAGGAGAAGGATTTACTCTTATTGCCAGGCGAAGTCGCAGGATTCAACGCAGAGTTGGACTGCTGGGTACATCCCAAGCTCTGCCCGCCGCCGCCACCAAGGATGTCGCCAATGAGCTGAGCGCCCTGCGAATAGCCGCTCAGGACTATTTTGGAATTAGGGCATCGATTCGCATATGCCGTAATCTGTGACAGACCGCCGGTGATCCCCAGCGTATATCGAAGTGCAGTATGTATTGAAATTAGCCGGGTAATTGATGTTCTCGTAGCCACAGCTAGGCAAGCCACTACAAATGGCCGAGGCAAGGGAGCTTTGGCGACCCGGATAAGGCTCGTCAGTGCCACGAGCCAAGAAGATGTGCACATTTTGACATGGCGCTTGGCGCTCCTCGATGTCAACGGCCGGAGCGCCGATGGCCAATGGGATGAGGAAAAGAGAGGCGAGGAAAGCTGTGTTCAACATTTTCAAAACAGGCGATGGATGGCCAAGTCGGTTAGTTAGTGTTGTGTAGCGTTGTTGTAGATGGAGTTGACTGTTGATAACGCGGAGCTGGCTGGCTATTTATCTTTCTCTTGAAGACAAAAGATACCCTCTATCCGTATCGCTCATCTCTCGTTATGCACCCCGCATCACATGATATCGTTGGTTCGGTCCGAAGAGGCTTCTCGTGATTCTTCATTGGCGCATTGAGGATTCTGAAATAGGGCATTGGCCGTGGTGGAGGGTATAATCGGCAATGTTTATCCAACGAATCGGTGGTACTATAGAGGCGATAGTCTTGTTTCCTTCAGGCCGGTTGGAGGGATTCTGTGTTGAACTCACATCTGGTCATTGATCCGGTTCGTGGAATGACTAGCATCTCCAAGGATTGGAGCGGAGGACCTCAACACGGCACTTGGCTTCAGATCGCAGTACATCTTTGGGGGTGATTTTTATGACATAGAATATTGCCTACCTGCCCAGGAACTAACCCAAAAGTATTGCAAGATGATGCCCATATTTGGACTCTCGTGCATTCTAACCGGGCCGACTGAACCCCAACATATAGTGATGGGTTGTGAAGTTACATATAGCCCCGCAATGGCTCATCACCGACATTACTCTGGGGTAGAACCCCGGCATCGAAACGATACCCGACTCTCTTGATCCCCTGTCAACAGAAAGGGGCAATTCGCGGGGTAATGCATGGTGTGCCTGATTAGGTGGTAAACCAGGCTAGTAGGTTGTGGTGAACGCCGCATCACGGTATCGACCTCCATCAGTCCATATCCGTCATCCTCCGCGGCATGCTAGACTCGGCCTTCGGCGCCGAGACCGAGGAGAAACATGAGCTTTCTGAATGTCAAACTGTCAGGGCCTGATTTTGACCAGCTACACCGAAGAGGCGCAAGGCCGCTGACAGCAGCCTCTCCATCCAGGATTCAATGTTACTGCAGGTCCGACCCCTCGGCGCCGTGCCCGCGCTCTAGGCTGGTCATGTTACTCCGACTGGAGCGCCTGCGCTCGTCACTTACATGTGTGTCAGCGCCTTGGGCTCCGTCGGCAGGTTGCTCGGCGAGGATGCCCTGGGGCGCGCTTCGGATAACGCGCAAGGAGACTAAGGGTCGACTACTTCCCAGGCAGCAGAGTTGCCCTCGGCCTCTTTCCCCATAACCATGGATCACCTTATAGAGAAAGTCAAGAATCATAGTGACCTTTCGCTCGTGGTCTGCATTTCCTGGTTCACCTGGCTGGGTCTCACTCTGTCAACAAGGAAGATGCATCCAGACTGGTGGGTAGGCCTGCCGATGAGGCATTTCAACCCAACTCAGGAAGCGTAGGGCGGATCATGTAATCATACGTATCTTCTCAGCCCGTCCTTTCCAGCCATGGCCCCCTTCCAGCAAACATCACCGTCCAAGACTCAGAGCCTGTTCTTGCTGCAGGAGAGTTCGGCAGCAGCCCACTTGGCCATTGTTTGCCTTCGCCTTCTTGTACAGATGTTCAGATGACCTCGAAGTCCCGGACCCCTGATACCTCGCTGTCAGCTCACATCAGGATCAATGACCCAGCACTCTCGACCTGGACCTTCCGCCTGCATTTGGAGGTAAATGTAGTGGATAATGAACGAGTTCACGTGTATCTAAAATAAGGGCTGCCTCCTTGTACCTGTAGATTGAAAAGAATATCATTTTTATCTCTGTCATAAGCCTACACTTGCGTACCGGACAGGGGGGTCTAGCCAACCAGAGGACATCAAATGAAAGGTACATTCAGCCCCACCTAATTTATGCGGTAATAGAAGTCCCAACAATTCCCGGATCTACATAGGGGTACTTTGCACTCCGGACAGCCGTACCGTGACTGAACCCTTTTGCCCTTATTCCCATTATTTGTATTAGCTTGTAAGGGCTGCGGCTGACCCTCTCCAACCCCTATTCCTTTACAAGCTTTACAAGGCGAGGGGTTTTTATTTCGGACCCAATTATGCAGTGTTACAAGCGTAAATTCGTCTCCAGTACGAAATCTCTGCCTTGACTGACTGTCAGGTTGATACTTAGCAATGAGGCTATCCACAATGTGTTGCCGCCAGTCAGCTTGTGCCTTTATAGGCTTCCACTGTGGCTGCCCTTTAAGCTGTAAAATGAAGCTATTGATCAGGGCTATTTCTAGCAGGAAGTCTCAAGCTAGGGCCTTCCAGCTGCCCCTACGGACACGGCGGTCAGGGATCCAATAGGCTCGCCTTTGGTCACCTTGGTCCACAGCATTCATCTGTTCATTATAGATAGCAGCAATTTACGGGATAGAAATAACCTTTACAGGCTCGGCACCAAAAAAACGCTTGATTGGCCGTGCTGACGGTTGGTCTGTTGTCGGTCTCTTCCTCTTGCAGTCAACACGTTCAACGTCTGTGAAAACTGTAGATAAGAATAACATAAGAGCATTGCCTTTCCAAATGATCTGATTAACCTAACCAAAGACAAATTAGTAAGGGAAATCATAGAGATCCTGTTTTTCTAACTGACCAGGTTATCCTTCGTAGGGACTGCCGTGAGGTAGTTAAACTCAAGGTCAGCGGCTGCTGTGTTGTCAACCTTCTTCAGCTGGACTAGGGGTTCATGGAAGCCACAGTTCTGACGGGCTGTGCCTGTGGCTCCGTGCCCTAGTTGACGGAGCCGGCGGAAGAGGTTAGGGGAGGAGAATAGGTTATCTAGGAATACGTAATACCTGGCTTTTGACAGCAATTTTACTAGGGCAACAACCACAGCTTGGGTAGGATTTAGATGCTCTGCTCTCTCTGATTTCCTAACTGGCCGTCTTTGCCGCTGTTTCCGTACCTGTGGTGATTTTCGCCAGTAAGCAGGCCTGACCCCTACGGGCCCGTATTTTCGATATGGCCGGTGCCAAAGCCACCGCAGGGAATAGCCTTCCTGGGCCACAGCCCAAGCTTTGAAGCCTCGAGGGATAGGTTTGTTAGGTACGACTGTTGTCTCTAATTCTCTCCCTAGGAAGCGGACCATACACTCATCTATAGCAATAGATATGCCTGGTAAGTAAAAGTCTTAAGACGCCTGCTGTATATGGTCAGACCAGGCCTTAACCCGGATAAAGGTTCGGCTATAATCCTCAATAGAAGCTTCCTTATTAATAGTTGTGTGGTCAAAAAGGCGAAGGTTCCGTGACAATAGCTGGAATCGTGTGTAAGTCATCCATTTTGCATTAGATGGAGAGGGCGTTGCTTCCATAGGGGCGGAGCCTTCCAATAGTCCTTGATCTGCTTATCTGTATGTAGTCTCATATAAATGAAGATTGCAATCCATATATAGATTTCTGCAGCAGAGGTTGATTTCCATTGGAATAGCTGTGACTGTGGCTTCAATGTACGACGGCCACAGCGAGCCTCTTCAAGCACGTGGCTAGCCCAGCTATTCGTGTAACAGGCCCAGCTTTCTACTAGCGAAATAGTACAAATTGCTGAAATAGCAACAGCGGCTCCTGGGGCAAGGCTGTGATCTTAGGGGCCCGAATTGGAAGCTTCAATGGCCGAAAACGGTAGCCGCGGGAGGGATCCGGAGCTTTGATTGGTCGGCAGGTATTATCAGCCGGCTGCTCACGGCGGCTGTTCGCAACAACAATACAGCTATCGTCATACTCGTTGACCGCTAGGTCGGAGGCTTGTTGAGAAGCCATGAGGCCGTAGGGATTGAAGAAGAAGAAATGTATGATGAAATGGGCGGGGTTGATTCCTCTGGCCCTCCAAGTCACTGCATGTACCTCAGCCAAAGCGGGGGTCATGTGGGGCTCGGTACGGAAGTGTAGGCTTATGACACTAAAAGAGATAGTTGTAAGCACGAAAGCCGCATCCGCCGGGGTGGAAACCATTGCACTATACTGCATAACGTCGCCTTCTTTAAGCAAATTATATATAGAACCCTGGCACTATCATGGGAGTAACAATATATTATATCTGAGTATACCTCTATCTGTCTTCAGCCCTGCAGACATACGTGCCAGCTTATCTCGGACCATGGGATTGGTTGGATTGGATGCTCGGTGGGTGTTCATCTTTGCCTCCCTCGGAACGCTGCAAATCGAGCATGCTAGCCAGGCTTTCTATCCATACGCGTTAATCCATATTCCATACGGGGATATCGTATTCCATAAGTATGGCAATACCGCGGAAAAAATTTGATCCCTATAGTAATCCCGTTCAGGGGCGATTTTCTAACTCCAATCTTTCTTTAATTCTAACATCACTATATAGGGATGCTGCGTATATCCTCACTGATAACGTCTACTTCTACTAACCCTGCGGGGTTTCTAGTATCTATAAGCGAATTATACTCTTCCTTAATCTTTAGCACAAACCCTCGATTCTTAAGCGGCGATATCTAAGAGCGCATAGCTTAAAAGCGCAAAATAACTGCAAATACTTAGGCATATGCCTATAAGCCCTTAATTCGGAGCTATCTTATTGCAGTTATAAAAATAAGAAGATTTATTACTGCATACATTATATAAGTCTGACTTACTCTATAACTATTTTAATAACCTTTTAGAATTATCTGCTTAAGATATATAGCATTAAGCTAGAAGCCTATAAATATCTAATTAAAAAACGGCATAACTGTTTTATTTAAAATACTTTTATTAAAGCTAGCGAGGTATATGCTATAAAGTAACTAGTAAAATAAGAAGAAACTTTAAGATATGCTATTAATTATAAAGCAGTATTAGAGGCACTTATTTAGCTTATAACTATCTGTAACCTCTCTTATAACTGCAGTTCTTAGCTAGAGCTCTATATGCTTATTTCTGTAGTTAATCCTATAATAGATAACTTTATTAGCCTTTCTTATGGCTTTATATAGAAGCTTATCTCTAATTCCTTTTATATATATAAAGATATGTTAAAGAAGAAAATTACAGTCTATATTATAGAAACTTTATCTCTTTGCTAATATATAGTTTACTTTAAATTATAAAGCTTTCCTTAGAATATATATTAAATTTATAGATCTAGATATAAAGGAAGTGCTATAGGCATTATTAGCTTTATTAGAGTTGCCAGGTCTTAACAGGCTAGGTAGTTATAGTAGTGCTAAATAATAAAAGCTTCTTTAGTATATACTTAAGGATTATAATATCTAGAATAAGGTAGGATTTTATACTAGTAATAACTATAGATTAAATAATAAATTATGCCGCTTACTTGCTAATTATCTCTAAGAGAAGGGTATTAACTGGGAAGCTAAGACCTATAGAATCCGGTGCTATGGCTATATAGTAAACCTAGCAGTTTAGGCTTTCCTTTTTATAGACTTAAAAGAGGCTGCTTAAGCGGCTTTAAAGTATATTAAAGATACTAATAAATTAGCTTTTAGTATTAATTTTTCTAAAAGGATTAAACTATAAAAGGCATAAGGATAGCGGCGGCTTGGGCCTTTTAGAAAGGTATATAATATATTAATTTATATATATAAAAATAACTATTAATAGAATAAATTTAAGAAATATATTAGAAAATTGCTAGGGCTTAATAATAATATATAATAAAACTTATAATTTCTCCTACTAGATATTACTTTTAATCTTTAGAGCTATATTAAGTAATATTAAAAGAAGTATTACTAGGATTTATAAGATATCTACCTTATGCCTAATAAGTAAAGTGCTTTAGGGGAGATATATATATTCCTTTAACTATTTTAGAAGATTACTTAGCTTATAGAGGGTTATTATACTACTTTAAATAGTTTACTTTTTATAATAAATATTCTTTATAAATATTATATATAAGCATTTTAAAAACACTTTAGTAATGTTATACTATGGAGCTGCGTTGTAGCTTCTTAAGCTATATTTAATAAGTATTATTAGCTTATAGATAAGAGCCCTGCATATGGTGTAGCAATAATACTTTATCTGTCACGACATGTAGCCTATATAAAGAAGAACTGGCCAAAGTCCTGGCATAAACCAGTTCTTAATGGCGTATGAAAGTATTAGAAAGTCTACTACTATAAGCTCCCGCTCCCTACTACAACACCACAGCTAAGAGATAAAACATAGCGCCTTAATAAGTATAACCTACTTGCTTAGGAGCTTAATATTATTAGCCTATCTATATACAAGCTAGACAAGTATAATGCTTTTATAACGCAACTGCCTATTATTATTAACTGCTCTCTACTTTCTTAGTAGCTTAGAGATAAATAATAACAGATATACCCTCATCTCTCTTAAATAGCTATTAATATCCTCTCAATACTAGCTATATCTGCCGAGCTAGAGCGCATCTTCTCTAGGGCATAATGCATAATTTCATAGGACCGGTGCTAATTAGGTAGTTATATAATTAAAAGAGGCAAATGCATAAAGAGTTAAATTAAAAGCAGGATAATATAAGGTTATCTAGTAGAGTTACTTAAAGCAGAAGGTATTAAGGATAATAACATAAAGGGGTTAGATGATTCGGCTGGCTAGCAGAGCTCTAACCCAGATTCGGTTTAGTTAATAATGTAAATAACATCATTTCTTAGTTTTTATATATATAGATTAAGTTCTATATAATTATAGCCTAAACCTAGCTATATATATACTAGCTAAAAAGCCTTACTTACTTATTAGCTAGCCCTAACCTTCTTCTTATAACCTACCTAAAAGGTCTTTTATTAACCTCTGCTACTACGCTTTAATTATCTATCATGCTTCTGCAGTAAGTTATCTAACACGACTTTCCCTATACCTTCTAACCGCAACTGCTAACAGCATTATAGCTATACTGTCACAATGCCTGCTATCTGAAGAAGCCTGCAGCTACCTAATAAGGCCTTTTATATTAAAATGCCTAACCTAATCCCATATTTTATAGTAGCTTTTAAAGATTATAAATATAAAGATAAGCTTTATATTATAATAATAGAGATTAAAAAGACTTAAAATAAGGAAGATAATATTATCTTTATTAAGTAAGTTATTTTAAGCTATAAAGTCTTTTTACTTATATATTATTATTATAAAAAGTTAATAATCTTTAAAAGCTATTTTAAAAAGGAGATTAAGCTATTATAAAAGCTAAAGTAATTCCTTATAATAAAAAGGCTATAAAGTTAAGTAATAAAAGATTTATTAAAAACTTTAAATTTATAATAGTTGGGTTTTCTAAATAGGTAAACTAGTCCATATTAGGTTTATGTTTACAGATTGCATAGGGCGTGATGCTAAGCATTATAAAGTATTACATCTCTTAATAATTAAATAATATATATTAAGCTTATTAATATAAAGATACTTTATTAATAGCTAATAAGCTAAGTCTTATAAAAGTACTAATAAATATAGTCTATATACTAAAGTATAGTTACTGCCTAGTAGGGCAGTTATTAAGTAATTTTTAAGGTTACTAGTAATTCCTAAGGATTACTAGTGTTTATAGTTAGGGCTTAGTAACCAGGTCTTGGCGGTTACTTATAGAATCTCTTAGTGCATGGTAACTGTTTATAATTAGAAAGAAAATATAGGGCATATATAACATAACTGCTAGAATTATAATACAATCTCTCCCCTCTCCTAGTCTTATCCTTAAGACTTTGCTTATCTATTATAGTATTAGTTCCTTTCTAGTATATAAAACTTAACTTTATAATTATTCTTATACTAATTATATTATCTCTAGAAACTTAGCATTATCTTACTTATATAAAACTTATTACCTTTATTAGTTATAAAATTATGCCTTATTCTTTATATATTAAATATTATACTAAATATATAATAAAGGATAGGTAGAAGAACTGTTTTAAGTATACTTATTAGGGTTATACTTATAATAGAAAGGGTATAACTTTAACTAAAGGTTAGTTATATATTTTCCCTATATATAGTATTTTACTAATCTCTAGGTAGCGGATTACTTGGTTTAAGAGAAAAACTATATTAAAGCTAATAAGAAAGCTACTAAAGAAGAGCTTATTTAACTGCAGCATTAATTAAATAAGCATTTATTAAAATTAATATATCTTTATTACCAGAAGTATCTTATTTAATCTAAAGGTCTAAAGGCTCTTAAACAGGATATTAAGATAATAAGTAAGCATAAAAAGGCAAAGAATCTAGTTATGCCTCCTAAATCCGCTATTATAGTAAAATTAATTAAGGCTAATATAGTAAATCTTATTAATTAGTCTGCTATTTTAGATCTATCTTTGGTTTTTAATAGAAGTTCTTTAGGAGTTATTAGGCATTAGTAAGGTGTTTTATTAGTTCCTATATATTTTTGCTTTTTAGGTAATTCTTCTATTTAATTAGATATATCTTTTATTTATTAATTCTTTATATATCTCTAATTTCCTCTGCTTTATATACCTCTAGTCCTGTAATTTATTATGGTTTATTGCCGGTCTTTATATATATTATATCTACAGCTAATTTAAGTATTAAGATATAATAAATTAAATAATATCTAATATTTAAAGGTAGATCTAGTTTATATTAATTTTCTCCTATCTTTTATTTAATCTTAACTAGTCTTAAGTACTTATAATTTAGTTTATAACTTAGTTAATCTATTTTAATATTTTTAGTAAATAAGTAAACTATATCTCCTTCCTTAAAGGTTAGTCCCTTTAACCTTTTAGGGTTATAGTATCTCTATATCCTTTTCTTAATAAATTCTAGCTTAGTCTTAAGTTTATTATATATTTCTCTTAGCTTATTACTTATAATAATTACTACTAGGTTTATACTCTTAGGTTCCTAAGCATTATAATATATATTAGGTATAAATCTAATATTTATATTAAATAGTATAAGTTTTGTACTTTTATTATAAGTAGTATTATAGGCTAGCTAGGCACTTAGTAGTTTTTTAACCTAGTTATCTTATTTATAGTTAATATAATACTAAAGGTACTATTCTAGTACTTAATTTATTTATTCTATTTAGCTATCTGCCTATAGTTTAAAGGCTATTATAAGCTAGTAATTAACTCCTATAAGTGCTATAAGCAATTACTAGAATTTAGAGGTAAATATTAGTCCTCTATTTAATAAGATTTCTCTTAATAATCCTCATTCCCTTATTACCTTATTATAGAAGATATAGGCTATAACTCCTGTATCTATTACCTCTCTATAAGGTAGGTAAATTAAAAACTTTATTAATCTATTTATAATAACTATAATACTATTATAAAAGATTCTAGTTAAAGGATCTTTTAATAATAGTAATTTAATTATAAAATTTATTATAATTAAGCTTTATAATTATTCTATAACTTCTATTAGTTATAGTATTTTATAAGGTTTATATTATTATGCTTTTATTTTAATATAAATATTATACTATTTAATAACCTTTTCTATTACTTTTTATATTATTTAGTAACCTTATTATAATAGTTATTTTAAGGTCTTAGTAACTCCTTAGTATCTATATAATAGGTATATATAGAATTCTTAAATAAATTCTTATAGTTTTCTTAAAATCTCTTTAATTACTTCTACTTATATCTATCTTAGGGTTACTATTTTCTAGGTAAATTAATATTCTCCCTTATTATTCTTTTTTAATACTTATTCTTTTGCCTTAATAATACTAATATTATAGTCTAGTTATTAACTAATTATATTTACTTTATTATTTTTAAATCCTTTATAGTAAATAATTATAAAATTAAATTTATATAAGAATTCTATATAATATAGTTATTATTTATTAAGTTTATAAGTTATAGTAAAATATAAAATATTTTAGTAATTAGTATAAACCTTAACCTTATACTTACTTCCTATTAAATAGTATCTAAATTCCCTAAAGTAGTTAACTATTACTAGAAATTCTTTATTATAAATTAGGTAGTTAAGCTCTGCTCTATATAGCTTATATAAGTAAAAAGTAACAGGATATAGCTTTCTTTCCTTATCTCTCTAACTAATTTATCCTCTTAATATAAAGTCTAATATATTTATTTCTAGTTTAATTTCTTTTTTAAGATTAAATATTACTAAGACTAGTTTATTAAGGATTGCTTCTTTAAGTTACTTAAATACTTCTTAAGCCTTATTATTTTAGTTAAAGGGCTTTCCCTTCTTAATTAGTTTTATTAATAAAATTATAATCTTACTAAATCCTTTAATAAACTTTTAGTAGTAATTAGTAAAGCCTAAGAAGGCTTATATTTCCTTAATATTAGTAAGTACCTTTTATTCTACTACTACTAAGATTTTCTTTTTCTCTATTTAGATTTCTCTAGGTATAATAATATATCTTAAAAAGTCTACCTTTATAATATAAAAGTAACTCTTTTTTAATTTAACTAATAGCTTGGCATCCTATAATGCTTTTAAGACCTTATAGATATATTCCTTATATTCTTTTTTACTATTTAAGAAGATTAAGATATTATTAAGGTAATATATAATAAAGATATTAAGGTATTATTAAAGTATACTATTAATTATTTACTAAAACATTATAAGTATATTAGTAAGACTAAAAGGCATTACTAAGTATTTAAATAATCTAAATCTAGTTCTAAATACTGTTTTTTATTTATCTCTTTCCTTAATATAGATAAGGTTATATACTCCCTTAAAGTCTAGAGCTATAAAGATCTTTTTGCCTTATAGTCAGTCCTTAAGTTTTATTATAAGCAGAAGTAAGGTCTAATCTTTAGTAATATATATATTAACTAGTTAATAGTTTATAACTAGTTAATCCTTTCTATTCTTTTTTAATATAAAAAACATTATTAATACTACTAATAAACTTAATTCTTTAATATAACCCTTCTTTAATATCTTATTAATATATTTTTACTAAACTTATAATTCTTTTTAATTAAGTAAGTATAGTTTTTAAAATAGTAGTTTTTTATTTATAAGGTTAATCTTATAGTCCTATTTACTATATTTAGGGATTTCTATTTTTAGTTCTTCTTTAAATAATTTATTATATATCTAATATTCTTTTAGAATATTCTTAAGTTAATCCTGGCTTATTATTATAGTTTCATCCTTTTATAAATCTTATTATTTAAGGATACCTAGGATTTCTGATTTTTATCTTTAGCCTATCTTATACTTATATTATATTCCTTTTAGAGGTAATAAAGTCTTTGCTCTATGCCGGTCTATACTTATCTTCTTAGTTATAAATTAAGATCTCTCTTTACTCCTTATAATTATTTTACTATTACTATTAGGGTTACTAGGAAATATAACTTAGCCAGTCCTCTAGTTAATATATAGGTTTTTTTATCTAAGCCAGTTTATTTTAAGGATAATATCTATCTCCTTTCCTAAAGGAATAATATTAAAACTTATTCCTTAATTTCTTCCTTTAATAAGGACCTTAAGGTAATTAATCTCTTAATTTATTATATTATTATTATAATTAAAGAGTTACCCTTTTATATTAATAAGTTAATATAACAGTTACTTCTTTTTCTATAATAATCCTAGCTTTATAACTATTCTTAGATTAATAAAGTTCTTTTTTACTTTACTATTAATCTATGTATTTAGCCATCTTCCCTTAATCTAAGCTTATAGTACTAGGCAGTCAGGTTTACTGTCTTATATAGCTCCTAGAGTACTTATTTATTTAAGTCTTTTTTATCCTTATTTATTACTCTTTTATAGCTTTATTATTATAAAAGGCATATTACTTTTCTTAAATCTATTTAGTAAAGTAACTTGTATTTTTTATTATTATAGTTAACTCCTTTATAGTAATCTTTAATATATTCTTTATTATCCTTATTATTTAAGGATTCTTTAATTTAACTTTTCTTAAAATACTTCTAATAGTACTTATAGTATACTAATTCTTTCTTATTTTTAAAGTTATTTATAAATTCTTTATTATATAGTTATTATTAAAAGTATTCCTTTAGTTTTATATTTTATTTATCTAGTATAGTTCCTTGCCTAGATTATTTGTTTTTTTTATTTTAGATAGTAATATTATTTCCTTCCTTATCTTAAAGGTACTTCTTTAGTTATTTATATACATTTTATACGAATTTATCTCTTTCCTCTTAATAATATTTTCTAAGGTTAACGAGTTTAATCCTTATTTCTATATCTTTAAATCCTTTTAGGGCTAGGTCTTTAAATTCTGCTTCTACTTCTGTAATTCCTTATATTATCTATTTAATTTCTTAATAAAGGTTTTTATATTTCTAAGTCTTATAGTAATATAATATATAGAATCATAGTTCTACTACCCTGAGATTCTTATACTAGTAATATACTAAGTACCTTTTTATTTCTGTTTTTTAATAAGGGTTATTATTAGGTATGCCAGGGATTATAATAAGAAAGTAATTATTATCTTCCTTATTTTATTTATAATTCTTATACTAATAGTATTTATATAATAGCTATAATAATTTATTATATTCTAGGTATATTAGGAATGTTTTTATAGTATCCTTAGTATTAAATTTTAGTTCTTTATAGTAAGGGTTTATAGTATCTGCTATATAGTAAGCCTAAATATATAAGCTCTTAAGTTTATTAATATTACTATACTCTCTAGCTCTTTATAGGCATTTATTTTCTATTAAGGTATATATCCTGTTATTATTTTCATTAAATAGTAGTTTATAGGGCTGTTTCTACTTATTCTTAATTCGTTTATCTTCCCTATAGAGGTATTATGCAGTATTTTAAGCCGCTCTTCCTTTATATCCTATACTTTAGGAGTATTATTAGTAATATATATGGATTTTATTTCTTACTTTATATTTTTTTCTTATTACTTCTTCCTTCTCTTAGATAATTATTTAAGTTAGGATAGTATTAATTACTTTAAATACTTTAAGTTATTTTCCTATATTAGAGGTAGTTTTCTTTCTTTATAGATCTTTTAGGTATCCCTTAATTTCCTGCTTTAAGGGTCTCTTTTCCCTTATTATTTTAAGGATCTCATTTTATTCCATCTTCTTATATTTCTTCTCTTCTTTTCTTTTAAGGTAATAAGTATAGTCTTTTTCCTTTTCCTATTATTAGTTTTTTAGGTTTTCTTACTATTTCCTTTAGTATTTAATTGCCTTTATCTTATATAGTATTAAGATTTAAGGTATATTTCCTACTTTAGTATCTTCTTCTATTAAAAACTTTTCTTATAGTTTGCAGATTAAGCTATTTAGATATAGGTATTAGCTATATTTTAGTATAATGCCTTTATATAGAGCCGTTATATTATATAGGCTTTATATTATTCCTAGTACTTAGGTTTATATAGCAATCTAGGGTTCTTATTTATTAATTACTGCTAGTATCTACTTACCTTAGTTAGGGTTTCTAGGCCTCCTTAGTTAAGGATATTTATTAGCTATATATCTGAACTGATTACAGTTATAGCATTTAACCTTAAATATGTTGCAGGGTCTTCTGTTATTGCCGCGCTGTATTGCTTTAAGTACTATAGGTCCTGGTTCTGTTCTGTGTTATGTATCTGTATGCCTTTTCCTTAAGGAATCCCATGCCGTGCCGAACTCTTAGTTTATTAGTAGTAAACTAGATAGGGTAGTATATCTAGTAGCTCTAGAGGCTAATAAGGAATTCTTAGAGTTTATTAGCATTATTATTAAATGGTTTAGGCTAATAGGGTTAAAGGATTTCTCTAGGGTCTTTTCTAGTTACTATAAGGGCTGCAGTATATTTAATATACTCCTTATAAAGTTTTTAACTATTTTCTACTTCTTTCTTAAGTACTTCTGCAATCTTAATAAGGTTAGCTACCTTCTTCTCTAGATTTTTAATTTTATTCTTAGCTATATTAGAGTTATTCTTTATATTCTCTAAGAGGTTATTATATTACTAGCCAAGCTATTTAAGTCTATATTTAAGTTTTGCGACTTCCCCTTTATAAGTACTTAAATAAGCAGGGGTAATATCTTCTTTATTTTTATTATTAATCTCTATAAGAATATCTACTAGATTAGGGGGTATCTCTTACTGCAGGTAATACTAGGCATATCCCGAGTTAGAAGACTGGCTTAAAGTAATAGGTATTATTATATTAGTATTACTTAATATTATATAGTATATTCTAAATAAGAGCTATTAATATATAATAGTTAGGTTTTTTAAATAAGTAAACTAGTCTATATTAGGTTTATATTTACAGATTATATAAGGCATAATACTAAGTATTATAAAGTATTATATTTCTTAATAATTAAGTAATATATATTAGGCTTATTAATATAAAGATACTTTATTAATAGCTAGTAAGCTAATGTTACGACCCCCGCGTCTATGTCACGTGGCCCCCACAATTCCCACCAATCACCGTAGGATCACTTCTCCCAGTAACAATCCTCTTCCATTAGATTACTTAGATCACGACGCTCCAAGACTAGATCACCATAGATCACGACTAATCCCTATAGATCCAACCCTTGGATCACTTACATTCTCTACTAAGCCATAAGGCCACCTTTAGTATATAAATCACATTTATTAGCACTTTTATAGAACTTAGCTCACCAGCTATTAATAAGACTTCTTTACCTAAATACGCCTAACCCGCTCTATTCACTATTAAGAGACATGACACTTCGTAACTGCTCAGTATAACGCCTTACAACTCTGCAAACATTAAACCTAATATAGACTAGTTTACCTATTTAAAACCTATTCTATCATATATTAATAGCTCTTATTCAGAACATACTGCATTAACGACTAAGTAATATCATACTGTCAAGATGTCTAGTAACACCGGCCCAGCACCTCCTTACACTGGAGCACTACCTAGCACTGCTGAAATAATAGCTGAAGTTCAGTAACTTCATAATACCATCCGCACTCTGCAGGCTTAGGTAAACGCGCATCCTACTGCAACCGCCCACAAGGGAAGCAATAAATAGGACCTTAGAGAGGCACTTAAGCCCCCTAAGCCGGAACCCTTTAGAGGCCAAGCCGCAGACGTGATCCCATTCCTAACCTGAATGAAGGCTCACTTCCGCCTCTATAAGAATAAGCTAAACACCCCTACGAAGAAACTCCTATATACTGCAAGCTTGATTCAGGGAGATATAAAGGATTAGTTTAAACCCATCCTAAGAGATTTCCTTAAGAATGAAAAAGAGGCGCAAGACCAGGATACCCAGAACATCTTCAGAAACTAGGATAATTTCAAACAAACCCTCAAAGATAATTTCAGAGTAGTTAATAAAGAACAACAAGCCGCAATAGAACTACTTGCACTTAAGTAGCATAAGTCTTATGCAGCCTACTTTGCTAAGTTCTGACAGCTTGCATCTAAGACCGAATAGGATAATGAAGCCCTAATGGAAATCTACTATAGAGGATTAAAGGAGGAAGTTAAGGATGAACTATACCTAGCTGACAGACCTGAAGAAGGTCTAACTGCATATATCACCATGGCAATCAAGATTGATAAACGACAGTATAAATGTAAAAGAGAGAGAGCCAATTATAAATAAGGCAATGACTTTAACCTGTATTACCCTAACCAATAACAAAACGATAATAACCAGGATAACTCTTAAAACTAAGGATAGCAACGAGGCAACTAGCGAAATAATACCTTATATAGAACGCAGTTAGGACCTATAGTACTTAGAGCTATTTAGCCAGATAATAACAATAACAACCGAAGGCGAGATATATCTAGATATAAGTGCTATAACTGCAACCAGCTCGGATATATAGCACGATAATACCCAGAGCCTAAGAAACCTAGAGATCCTAACCAAGGTAAGCAGACCTTAGGACTAATCAAACAACAGGACCCTCAGATAGCCACACGCATACAAACACTAGGAATGACCCGAAGCGGATACAATATAGTCCTATATCACGAATTAACCTTCATAAAACCACTACCAGAGGCCTGTAAGGGACAAGAGAAGAAAGAACTCACAGAAGAAGAAGAAGAATAACGAAGACTCCATAGAAACGAAATCAACAACAACTACTATCACTAAAAAATAGAAAACCTAGAACAGAAGGAATACTTCCAACAGAGGCAAAGAGAAAGACGCCAAAAACAAAAAGAAAACCAAAAGAAGAATGACAAAATTGGAAAACTATAAGTCTTAGGAATAATAAGACAGGGAAAAGCGGTTACCCCTAAAACAGATAAATAAGCTCAGGCATCTAAACAGATAGACAACATCCCTACAAAGATAATCACCTAACAAGATAAAATAATCATCATAGCGAACACAGAAAAAGGATATATCGCGAAATACGAAATGCCTAGATTTACTAAAACTAAACTATAGAAGAAAGAAGAAGCCTTTAATAAGGAACAAGAGGCAAGGGCCAAAGTTCGCGCTTACCACCACCAACACTCCTGAAGCATAGGACATAGAGGAGGAGCAGCACAAGCGACTGCACAATACCTCTACAAAGAAGATAAACGCCTTAAGCTTAAGTGGAAATAACCCTACAAACCACTATTTAATAAAGCAGGAAGCAGAATGTAGACCTCACCTAAAGAATGATATATATAAGGAGCCAGAGAACATGGAAACACCGACATACTTAAACTTTTAAATATCAGAGCCTATTACACTAACGATGCCATAAACCCCCTATATAAGGAAGAAAAATTTAATAAACAAGATAATATTTAAACATTTCCTACAAACAAACAGCATAAGGAGATATTATAGTTATCCTGTAAATACTATTAGTGCAAAATATATAAGCAAGAAAAACTCGATAATGATTGTTTTCTAGTAATAATTCCTAGCATGCCTAATAATAAACCATACCTAAGAAAAGAAATAGAAGGGTATTTAGTATATATATAGTATAAAAACCTAAAAGTAGCAGAACTATAATTCAATATAGCCTACTACTAACAGACCTATAAAGTAAACCGACTCTATAAAGGAATTCGTTAGTCATAAAGACTCATCAAAGAAGCCAAAAAAGAATTTAAAGAAATCATAAATAGAAAATTCAATTACTTAAGGAAAGGATTAATAGAAACAGAGTCAGATAACGATAATATAACTTAAGAAAGAATCTCTACCCTAGTCGACCTTAAGGAGGCATTTAACCAAGCAGAAATCAGCAAAATTAAAGAAAAACACCAAGAATGGGAAAACAAATACCAGGAAAAAATGAGCCAAGGATAATACAGCCACCTAATGGATAACCCAGTAAACAACAATACAAGTTCAGATACTACCGAAGAAATACAGTGCCAATAAGAAGCAGATAGACTTCACCTAGCCATACCCCAGTCAGCATAAAAATAACATATAGATAAACGAGACGCAGAACTAGAAGAACATTTCTAGCAGCAATTAGCTAACAACAAGTTCGCCAACGATTGCCCTAATAGAGAAAGGTACAACGATAGTAACTGCAAGCAGATACACTAAGATATATCAGGAAAAGTCATATACCATCTATAACAGAGCATTAGATAAGTAAAGAGCAAGGACAAGAATAACTCAGACTACCAAATGCTTTAGGATTATATAAGGACCTAACACCAAAACGCCTAGTACTAAAAGTTCGGATTAAGGGAAAATAGCTAAATATATAGATTAATTATAAAGCCAAATGAAATTTCATTAACCTAGAAATAGTCACATAGCTAAAACTATTATAGAGAAAAAAGCAAGAACCCTACCTATTACTTAATGCAGAAGGATAACTCTTCAATTATAACAACAGAATCATAAATCAAGAAATTAATCACCTCAAGGTCTTTATCTAAGGAAAGAATTAAGGGATAGACTTTAATATACTTCTTCTAGATAAGGAAGTTAATATCCTCCTTAGTATAAATTAGCTATAAAAGAAGAACCCATATATTAACTAGAGGACTAGCCAAGTCACCTTTTCTAGTAATGCTAATAGTAATAATAAAACGATTATAACAAATAACAAGAGATCTTAAACCCTAACTAAAGAGGACAGCATGGGCAAGCGTGAAATAAAGAATTTACTACCTCCAACAGGAGCACGATATAAGTATATAAAAGGCAAGAAACGACAAAACTACCAGATCTTAGGTCTCCTTAGAACCTAACTATATAACCTAGACAAACAATTAAAACACCAAAAAGAACTCGAGAAAGAGGAATAGCAAGATAGACTTAAGAACATTCTGGAGGAATATCGCATCTATAAGAAACTATTCAAGGAAGAACTCGAAACGAAAGTACTACAGCACAGCCGCTAGGACTATAAAATATGGCTTAAAACAGACAACTTGCCATTCTAGAAGATTTATAACCTTAATAAAAAAGAACTTACTACCTTAAGAGAATACCTAGATACAGAACTAGCAAAAGGGAATATCAGGATATCCAACTTATTAGCAGGATTTCTAGTAATGTTCATCCTAAAGAAAAACAGGAAACTATAACTTATTATAGACTATAAGAGGTTAAATGCCCTTATAATCAAGGATAGGACCCCACTTCTGCTTATTACAGAACTTAAGGACTGCCTATAAGGCAAACAGATCTTTACTGCTCTAGACCTTAAGGGAGCTTATAACCTAATCCGCATTAAAGAAGGAGATAAATAGAAGATAGCATTCAGAACCAAATTCGGACTCTTTAAGTATCTGGTAATGCCATTCAGACTCACTAACGCACCCATAACATTTTAGCAGATGATTAATAACATACTTTAATAGTATTTAGATGTCTTTATAGTATGCTACCTAGATGATATCCTAATCTTCTTGGATAACGAAAAAGAACACAAGGAACACATTTATAAGGTTTTAAAAGCCCTACAAGATGCTAACTTACTGGTTAAACCAGAAAAGAGTCACTTCCACGTAAAAGAAGTAGACTTCTTAGGATATACCATTATACCTGGTAAAATCAGAATAGAACGAAAGAAAATCTCGGCAGTAGCAGATTAGCCCCTACTAATAACAGTTAAAGAAGTTCAGAGCTTCTTAGGATTTGCCAACTACTACCAAAGATTTATCAGAGACTTTAGTAAAATCGCAAACCTACTTATAGAACTTATAAAGAAAGACAGGAAATTTATATAGAAACAAGATATGCAAGCAGCATTTAAAGCACTATAATAAGCCATCCTTAGCAAACCTATACTAGTTATATTTAACCCTAATAAGGAAATAGAACTAGAGACCAACTTATTGGATTTCGCTTTAAGAAGACAAATTAGATAATGAGATAAAGAAGGAAAGCTTCACCCAATCGCGTTCTATTCCCATAAACTACATAGGGCAGAACTAAATTACCCTATCTATAATAAAGAATTCCTAGCAATTATTAACTGCTTTAAGGAGTTTAAACACTACCTTATAGGAAGCATATACTAAATCAAAGTCTATACTAACTATTAAAACATTTTATACTTCGCCATAACGCAAGAACTTAACCGATAATAACTACGCTATGCAGAATACCTATATAAATTCGACTTTATAATTATTTATTACAAGGGCTCAGATAACAGACAAGCCGATGCTATTAGTCAACGCCCAGATTATAACACCGGCATAGCAAAAGCAAAAGAACAACTCCTAAGAAAAAACAACAAAGGAAAATACCAATTTGCCTAACAAGCAGAAACTCTAGGACTTATAAGCAGCCATGAACCTATAAATTAGGAAAAATAAACAGATAAAATTCAAAATGCTACTATAGGATATAATACTTAAGATCCTATTAGAAGCAGAGCCGAAATACCCACCTATAATGACAAACTATAGGTACCTGAACGGTTTAGAGAAGAACTAGTACGGGATATATATAGATATCCCCTACATAGCCACCAAGGCAACACAAAAACCCTAAAACGCATCTAAACGCGTTACAATTAGGAAGGAATTAGGAAAACAGTAGAGAAGGTCATCAAACAATATAACTTATATATAAAAACCAAAGCATAACAATATAAACCTTACGGCCTACTGCAACCACTAGAAGTAGCAGAAAGACTATAGAGTTCGATCACAATAGACTACATAACCAAGCTACCCTTATTAAAAGAACCCTTAACCGGAATCTTTTATAATAGCATCTTAGTTATAATAAATCGGCTTACCAAATTCTCTTGCTATATACCCTATAGAGAAGATATAAACGCAAAACAACTTGCCTATATCTTTTACAATAGGATAATTAGGGAATACAGGTTACTACATGAGATCCTAACGGATAGAGGAACCACATTTACAAGCAAGTTCTGGCAAGCACTTATGGCATATATGGGACTAAACTACCGACTATTAATAGCATTTAGACTACAAACAGATAGACAGACTAAATAAATAAACTAAGTATTAGAACAATACTTATAATACTATATTAATTATAAACAAAACGATTAGGTAGAAAAGTTACTAAGCGCCTAACTTGCCTATAATATAATATATAACAAAAGCATAAAAACAATACCTTTAGCAGCAAACTTTAGATTTACCCTAGACCTATACTACACGGCGCGAGAACCAAAAACAGTCAACCTAGCCGCCATAATTAAGAGCGAAGACTTAAAAGCCCTACATAAGGAATTAAGGAAAAAATTGGAATTTATCAGAAAACAAATAAAAAAATACTACAATACAAAAAGGATTAAGAGACTAACCTTCTCAGAGGGAGATATGGTCTACTTAGTCACAAAAAACATTATAACAAAACAACCAAGTCATAAATTGGACTATAAGTATATCAGGCTATATAAAGTCAAAAGAAAAATCTCAGAAAACAATTACAAACTAGACCTACTACCGAAAGTTAGGCTCCATCTAATCTTTCACATTACACTACTCAAATCAGCAGCCAACACAATATACATTAAGACTAGTAACAAACCAGAAGAAATCAAAGGACTAGAAGTCTACAAAGCAGAAGCAATTAGAGATATAAGGAGAATTAACAAATAAACGGAATACCTTATTAAATAGAAAGACTACCCAGAAAATAAAAATATATAAAAACCATTAAAACACCTTACTAATGCCTAACAACTCCTAAAGAATTTTTACCAATAACCTTAGAAAGCAAAGGATCAAAAACTATATTCTAGTTAATAACATCAGCACTGCCAAAAGACTGAATATCTAAAACCGCCGCATCCTCCTCCTAAGTAATAATATTACCTGCAGAAGAATTTAGACTATTAACAATAGACTGAATTCCTCGCTCCCGCAACGAACGCTTTATACAACAAATGCAGGATAACCTCGCAATAGCCTCATTCACTTCTTACTAAGCCTTGAGGAGCTTCTCCTCAGCCTCCTCCTCCGCCCGTTCCAGACAATCAGACTCACAATTCAATCGAGGAACTATGAGAAATAATTAGCAAAAAACCTAGCAATAAACAGAAAGGAACGCACAATAAGCAATCGCAATACCAGAAGCATCACAGGATCGACCTCGCCAAGTATATTCAGAACAACAAGAGGAACGCTTAATCATTTTACAACAAAGGCCCTTGGCCTTACAAAAGGAACAAGGCATAACGTCAAAACCAAATTTTGCAATTAAATCTGCCAAACAAATACACTCCAAAGTCTTGCGAGATTTTAACTAAAGATTTTATAACATAATGATTAGCAAGATATACCAGGAAAAATAATTAAGGAAGAGAGTTAACGCTTACCAAAGCCTGATATAGGAATAGGGAGACATGCAGGTCTTAAGGATAAGACCTAACAGAGGGGAGAGATCATATTACGACCCCTGCGTCTATATCACGTAGCCCCTACAATTCCCACCAATTACCATAGAATCACTTCTCCCAGTAACGATCCTCTTCCATTAGATTACTTAGATCACGATGCTCCAAGACTAGATCACCATAGATTACAACCGATCCCTATAGATCTAACCCTTAGATCACTTATATTCTCTACTAAGCTATAAGGCCACCTTTAGTATATAAATCACATTTATTAGCACTTTTATAGAACTTAGCTTACTAGCTATTAATAAGACTTCTTTACCTAAATACGCCTAACCCGCTCTATTCACTATTAAGAGACGTAACACTTCGCAACTGCTCAGTATAACGCCCTACGACTCTGCAAACATTAAACCTAGTACGGACTAGTTTACCTATTTAAAACCCATTCCATCACAGCTAAGTCTTATAAAAGTATTAATAAATATAGTTTATATATTAAAATATAGTTACTGCTTAGTAAGGTAGTTACTAAGTAATTCTTAGGGTTACTAGTAATTCCTAAGGATTACTAGTGTTTATAGTTAGGGCTTAGTAACCAGGTCTTGGCGGTTACTTATAGAATCTCTTAGTGCGTAGTGACTATTTGTAATTAAAAAGAAAATATAGGGCACACGTGACGTAACTGCTAGAATTATAATAAAATTAAGGATTTTAATTAAGAACTTATATAAATATTAGCTTAATAATATAAAGAAATAGTTAATAAAGCTAATAAAGACTATAAAGCTAATTAATAGCTAGTAAAAATAAAAATAAGGTAATTATAAGGTTTTATAAGAAAATAAAAGAAATATATTAAGTTTTATTTAAGTTTAATTACTTAAAGTTAAAGACTTAAAGTTATAAATTTAGTATTAGTAATAAAAAGAAAATTAAATAAGTTATAAAATAAATTATATAACTAAATAAGTAAATTAGCTATAATATTAATATATT
>JACTAS010000186.1:0-29064 GCA_014884825.1 Fusarium sp. 190-020-2 | reverse complement strand
TCAGCTCCAGAGCGTCGGCGGGTGTTCCTCTGGTGGTGTGATCAGTCATCTCCTCTGCTTGTCGTAAAGCTTCAATGGCTAGAACTTTGAGTCGATCGCTGTCCACGGACGCTGTATTCTTCTTGCCTTTCGGCTCATTCTTGTTTGTCGCACGCGCGGCCGCGTTTACCATCAGTTGGTCTGCGGGAGTCGCTGTCGTCTGTCGGAATCGTCTGTCGGAAGGTTGAGTTTACTGCAGGGTGAACGCGAGCCAATGCCTCCCAGCCAGAGCTGCCAACCATGGGGCGTTACTCACCTGGAAACCAGGGCCTTGAGTAATCCTCGCCAGGCGTCGCTTCACGTCGGCTCTCACCCGGCAACCAAGGCTTGGAGTAGTCGGCCTCTACACGCGTGAAGCCCGTCCCATCGTAGCGCAGCATTGTGTTCAGAGCAAGTTGCTCAGGGGGAGTCAGTCGAAAGCCGGCCGGTGGTCGAGGCATCACCTATTCCATCATAGTGGTCTTTGCCGTTTCCATCGGTGCTCGTCCGTTCAGCTGCGCTGTTCTCTCGGCGTACAATCTTTCCTTGTTCCGGTTGAAGTGTCTGGCATTGTCTCGTTGTACTTCCTCATCCTTCTCTTTTGGGCATCCCCAGGAACGGTGGCCCATCGCCCGCAGCGGAAGCACCAGTCGTAGTTAGGCTCGCGTGTTTGTATCGTCTGTGGAACTCGGCTGGAGCCTTGTCCGGCATCATTGTCGGAGCCGCCAACTCCAGTTTAACCTTGGGTCTGATTTCGCGTATATGGTGTTTCGATTATCGTTGCTGAAGTAGCGATTACCGTTTCCTGCTACTGGCGGCATTGTTTTGGCCAGTTCTGATGTGAGCCGCGCCATCTCTTGATTCGAGTCGATCGGTAGCATCGTCATGTCCCGCTGCTCTGTCCCGCTGTCTTCGTTCCCGAAAGCCTTCAGAAGTTCCGATGCTGCTCCTCGGCAATTCCAGATGACATTTCGCACGTCGTCGAAAGTAAGAGTTGTATCTGCGAAGCTGTTGTCCCACTTGGCCCTTGTGTAGAGCTTGTCCTGGACTCTTTCTTGCAGGCGCTTGTCCTTGCCGTCGCTGTTCATGCGGAGAACGAAACTCGCCAGCAAAGTTTGCCGAAGGTTTGGTGACATTTGGTGGTAGAGTTTGCCGGTGCACTCTACAAACATTCTGTGACTCATCTTTGTTTCGGGTGAGTTGATGAGCCTCAGCTATCAGAGAGCCGTCCTCTGCTGTGTTGGGCTTGCCGAACTTCTCCTCAAACAGAGGGATGATCTCTTCGAACGTTTTGTCTCCGGGCCTCTCTTCTTCAAACCACTGAAGCGTGTGTCCCCTCAAATACCTGTGGAAGGTTTGTTACAGAAAGGTGTTTTGGAGTTCGGCCTGCCCTGGGAGTTCCAAATCCGGATTCTCACGCTCAACCACTTTCCTCACGTACGTGATGTAGATTCTCAGTTTGCATCTTCCAGCTTCCCCGAGAAGAACATCTCACCTCGTGGTCATACTCATTGTGCCCAGAGATGTCTCCGTCGAGGAAATACACTACTCAGTTTGCTTCTCGGTGATCTCCGCAGAGTCAGATGAAGATGATGAGCGCGACGTCAACAAAGCAGGGTTGAAGGTCTCCAAAGGGTCTGACAGAACGGCTGGGGGTTGTTCAACGTATGGTGACGATTCTGCGGATGGAACTTCATGGCTGGCGGATCTTGGTGTAGTGAATGAGGAGGTCTTTGCTTGCATAGGCGTGACCTAAGTGTGAAGAGAACGATTGTGAGCGGTGTCCCAAATGGAACTCTGCTCATAGCATGAGAGCCTTGTAATTCGATGAAATGTTGGTCAAAGGTGATGAGTGAGCGTAGTGCAAGGTTCGTAGGATGGTGAGTGATGATGAAGGATGAAGTTCAGAGTTTATCGAGCGGCGTTGCTGTGATCCTCGTATTCATGTTGGCCCCCTCAAGTGTAACTTCCTACTCGCCTCCGAAATCTGGCAGGAGTTGCCTTTCCGTACACCACGTTAAGTGTCGCTGACCCACTTCCCCCTCGTCGGCTCCTTCGTGCGATGTGCACAATGCACAATCTCTTACCCAATTGCCTTCGATTTATCATTGTTGTCGCGCCTTCCCTTGCCCTCAAAGCCGCGTAAGCTCTCAACGAGGGCGGCTTCTCAAACCGTTGGCACTTGAAGTTGGCGAGTAGGAATGCCCCCAGCAGCAATGAAGTTATAAGGGAAATCGGTTCCAGTGTCTGGTGAGCTATCGTGGTGGTATCTGAGTGAAAGTTCTGTCAGGTTGGAGTGGGCAATAATCGAAGTTTCCGGTGCTGCTATCGGCTCTGGGCCGAAAACCCTAAAAATTCTGCTCCGCGCCTCAAGTTTCATGGGATTGCCAGCCTCGTCCAGCTGCTCTCAGCGCGTCGTGTCCAAGCGTCCCCTCGCTCAGTCAACTGCAGCCTTCATTTCCTCTCGGTCGTTTCATTCCCAGTGCCACGTCGCCAGCGATCTGTCGATGCCTTTGTTCGTAGTAGTTCGTAGTCGATGCTTTGGTCTTCAGAGGTGCTTCAGCTCACCTGGTTCTCAGGTCGCGCAGTCCCTGGACCCTTCTGTACCGCAGCACAGGAAGTTTGATAACGGTGTTGGCTCAGGTTGTTGACACTGCAGCGTCGAGGTTGCTCTGAGATTCGGTCCCGCGGTCCCAGCGATGGTGTTTTGGTGTAGATGTTTTCGCCGCAGCGTGTTCTCTCAGCGACGCGTCGCCTGTTTGCGCTCCCGAGAGCCCGTGATTTCTTTCGAAGGAGGTTTCTGGTTGTTCTTTTGCACAACTGAAAGATGATCCGTTTTACGTCAAAGAATATTGACAGAGTTCCAGTCTCATCACCATGAATCAAAAGTGGTTGCGTTGCGGTACGAGTGTTGTTGATTGATCGAAGTACCGACGGTAGGCCACTGCCCACTAAAGGCACCGTAAGCTAGCCCGGTAACTATGACTAAGCCTTCTGTAATTGGCCCCTGTATCAGAGCATTGATATCTTGAGTTTGGCCAAGAGCTGAAGCTTATCGCGAGCCTTACCTCGTAGTGAGCGTGGTCCAGGGCTTTTTTTCGGTTTCTATGTCGAAATATGAGTAGTTCGATGACGAGTGGGACCTCCGCCTTCTTTATGAAGGTAATTCGCCCTGCAACAATCGCAGATGTATTGCCATACTTTCTAGCCAGAAAACATCGTTCATTCCAGCCTAAAATGTTGTGACGTCAGAACGTATCATTCGCATCCTACGTTCTCTTTCTGTTGGCCGAATGCAAGGCTATTAAGCCTTGCTACCTCAATGTCGAGTTACTGTAGCCCAAAGCTCTACAGAAATGCATTCACTACTCAAATTGGTTGCCAATTAAAGACGCTATTGTAGTAAAAACTTAGACTACCATTCAAAGTTCGTTCCTTCCTAGTCTCGTCTGATATGTCACTCATGGAGAAACGAGACTCACATTCTGTTGTTTTGTTTGACAAGCTAGAGAGGTGCTGATTCACAGGACTACAGCATGAACATTGGGAGGACAAAATTCCTGGTTTTTGTAGACTTTGTAACGCATGACACCAAATTATTATCGAACAGGAGACTGGTTTGGTACTTTTCCCTCCTACACAATTATAGTTATATTAAACTGCGCCACGACTACTGTATGCAGTCTGTAAATCAACGTGATTAATATATAATCAGATACGCCCAAGTCGAGCCCAATCCACTTAATTCTGGATTGAGATGGTGTCGGCGAACTCGCGTGAGGTTCCCATGCTAAGTCAGAAGTGTGAATTTCCGGTCTGTTGGGCGAATGGAAGCGTCTTGCTCTTCCTTTCAAGCCAAGACGCCTTTTCTGAGTAATTGCCACCTTTAACCTTTACCCCCTGTGTAGCAAACTCAAGCGTCTGCTTTGGTCTCCGGAAACAGGCGACTTCTATTCTATCTAGAAAGTTTATTTTTCTAATTTTTTGTTCAGACCTTCATGCATCCGAAAAAGAGCTTTATGTACCGGTGATAGACAGTCACATGCGCTGCAGCGGTAATTTCGCTGTCCTCCAGATCGTTGAGTTGGGTATGGATGCTCTTCGCCCGCACTAGCTCCCGATCATCAGCGCCGAGCTTCGTTTTTGGCGTAGTCAAGATGGCATCAGCTTCTGCATGATCCAACTGTTCAGGCAACTTGCAAGTTACTCAGTTGTCTGCTCCTCAGCAAACCTGGTAAAACTATGGGACTTTTCTTACTGTTGTCGAATCTAACATTCTGCAGATCCCACCGTATCAAAGATTTCTTTCAAGGACAACGCCATCACGAGCTTCCACCAAGAACGAGGCAGAAACCTGGAGATTACTAGTTCATGCGTGACAAAAAAAGTTCCCCAAGGGCTTGGGATACCTCACTCTAGACCTACAAAGCAGCGGTTGACGCGGCGCCTGCGCTAGACTTCGAAGCTGGAATCAAGCAGCTCCCCAAATGGCAATTGGGAAGCATGGGAGGATATGGAACTGCCTGCCTGGTACGGCCATGCAAGACGAAGTTTCGCAGTATAATAAAGAAGTAGTAGCATGCTTTGTTTCGATATAGGAACTATGATCTCGGAAAGTCGAGGGCAAACAAATTATTCCAAAGTTTACCATTTACCATCCCCAGTCATTACCTGCTCAATCCACCAACGACACATTGCTCTCCTAGAGTATAGGTGCTTTTTGATGCTTGGGGGGGGGGATTAAAATAAAAAATATTAAATGTCAATAAGAAGAGAAAAAGTCTCAGAAGAACGAGAAGCCATTAAAAGATCCAAGCTATCAAGGGATGATATGGGGTGCTGTAATATCAGGAATCCAATGTCATGTATGCTAAGCTGGCAATGATGGCGGTAAAAAGCAAATTCTCCCAAAATTCCACCAAAGGCAGGAAGAAAGATAGAAACGCCCAATGAACCGCGGGTGACATCCTTCATGCGTTCTAGAGAAATGCCTGGAGATACTGCAGATATCGTCGCGTGGTCCAGCTTTGGTATCATCGTAATGTTACAAGGCAAAAGGGGGTAATGGCTAACATGATGAATATGGTTTTCGTAAAACATAGCGTGATTCCCAAATGCAATCATCACATGCTTGTCAGTCTGCTGCTGAGTAGTTGCAACCGAGGATCTTCATACTCATCCTTTGGCCCGTAGTCATAAACTGCCGTTCCATATGTTGGTAGCTGCCCCATAATTGTAACTTTGATCGGCGGGTCATAGTGTGACCGTTGCTCTTGGTTTTGTTGGACTCGTGGTAGAGGGTCTTGTCCGCTCGTTGTTGGAACATGCCGCGATTGAGAAACCACAGACGGATGAAGCTGCGCCATATGACGTTGAATAGGTTGCTAGTATTGGATCATTGCTTGTCGGAATTCGGCTGCTCTGTATGCTGGCTGACTTCTAGATTGACGTGCGTAAAACCCCTCAGGAATCATGGGGCTGGGGACTGAAGTGGCAGAAAAGGTGCTTGGGCTGCTTTGAATTGACGTCGCAATTCCTGGTCCTAAATATGGAAGTTCTACGAGAGGTCGTTCCACCTGCTGTGATAGATGATAATGAGGTGGTACATTGCTTGTCGTAGTGGCAACACCTGGGTTTCCTGCTCCGGTGACATAGTAAACCCGTCGTGGCATAGTTGCTGCTCGATGGACTAGCTGAACATGTGTGTGTTGCTCAGGCACGGGAGTACCATGATACTCGCGAGGGACACTGGCGGGAATCCCCTGTCGATTGACATGGTATTGGGGCATGTGGTGACCATGGACTTGGGAGTCAAAATCAGCGTGAGAAGACGCACGATGCAGGGACCCATTTGGGGCACCTTGGATCATGGACACCATCTCATGGGGCGACCCAGTCATCGAGGAGCGCTGAGGCGTGGAGGGAGACTCGTCATCGTGGGAGTCCGACGAGCATCTGTCGATGTCAGGGTTCATTCCATGCTGGTGCTCTCTCCGTTGATGCTTGACCATGGTGGTTTTTTGGCAAAAGCTGAGGCCCGAGTTAGTACGTGATGGATTCAATGGTATTCTTAGGCGTACCTCTTAGAACACCCATCGTGAGCGCATTTGTACGGGCGCTTCCCAGTGTGGATTCGTCTATGCCGAGTCAGACTCGATGACTGCGCCAGCTGTTAGTCCCATTCGAGTCCTGGGCTTGCTTTACACTTACATCCGAGAAACGTTTTCCACAGCCGATATGCTGGCATTGATGAGGTTTCTCTCCTGTGTGTGTTCGAATGTGAACAGTCAGAGCGCTTCGCTGAACGAAACTCTTCCCGCAACCAGGGATAGAGCAAGCGTATGGTCTTTCGTTAGTATGTATACGATAGTGCCTCTGTAGATCGGACTTTCGATTAAAGCTCTGTAACGCAAGTTAACGGGGCCCCACGGTCATGTGTTCTTTTGACCAACCTTTGTGCACGATTGCCAGTTGCACTGAAAGGGACGAGCAGAAGCCTCGTTCTCGACCAATTCCATAAGTTCCATGATAATTTGTTAAAACTGCAACGTGCCTCCGAGGCAATTGATGTAACAACGATGCAGAGATAAGACGGAAATAGTTGCTGGCAAGGCGTTCACTTGCCACAGCATAATAAATTCAAACGCTCGCTGGTGAAGAGTTGAAGATTCGATGCAGAAGATGTTGTTTAATTTCGCTTAAGGAATGACAAGTTGACGGTTAGACACGGCTGTGAATTAGGGTATGAGAGACAGCCGGGTCTATTCGGGCTCCGGTAGCTGAGGCGGTACTGAATTATGAACACCATTCGTGAGGAACTTGATAGCAGGATACGACATGCGCGTGCTGGCTTTATGGATTGATTTGCCTTGTCACAGTCCAGGGATCAGCGTGCCGCCCCTCGAAAAAATGTACACGAAGCCCCTAACCCTACTGAAGAGTGTTGGCTCTGAGCCTCTCGGATGGTTCCCCAAGCGGTGTTGTATCACTAGGGTGGTTGCGTATCAGGATTCTGAGATAAGCGACGTTTTTTACCGGCGAGAAAGACACTGTTGCCTCTTTGTGAATGGCTACAAATGGAAAGGTAGGTCCCATGGCTAGCCATTTTTGATCACCCTGTTCCGTACTGAGTGTCCGACCGTTCCTGGTGGTCGAAGGCAAGAGTTCCAAGCCTTGCTCTTTCGATGTCAGCATATTGTCAGCCAAAACCGGCAAGGAAAAGATAGTTACTCACACTGGTTAGCCATTACACAAACGACCTGAGTCAAAGCGTAAACTACCCAATCGCACCTTCTTCTTATAATTGATCCTTGACATATAAACGTGCTTGTTCTGATAGTGGCATAAGCAGGCTTCCTCAAGAGACACTCATGAAGACTTTTTACTAGGTTCTTTCACGCAAGAGGTTAGTTCATACCGATGTCTGCCGTGATGTGGACAAGCCGCATGCGTTCGATGCTTCATTTCCCGACCGTTAGAGCGACCATGACAAGTGTCATGCTGTCATGCTAACAATAGTCACTCTGCGGATTGTGCACCCCGCTAGGTATTGATGTAGCTGATAAATGTGCCCTGTTCCCAAGCTGTTGTGTACTTTGTAAACGTTGGAGGATAGCTCCCACTATTACTTGCTTTTCGTGCATGAGATTTTGGACTCATATATCCCTGTCTATCCTTGGTGTTGTCTCTTTACGCTCCACAAGATTTACGGTTGAGAGACGAACCTATCAGAGGTTTTCATGCCCAAGCTCGCTTAGTTTAGTGTCATACTCAGGCCATTGCATAAGCTAGCGGGCTAAAGATCGCGCCCTACCCGCTACAAGCGGCTGAGACGGGATTCAGGGGTACAAACCCGCGTCACGCTAACCTCCCATACAATAATGGGCTAAATGAGTCGATCGATAACAAGAAACCCACCAACATGGAGCGTCCGTGAGTTCAGGCCCGCCAGCTTTCAACCCCCCTGCAGCTGCTATGCCACGGCTGTCAAGACGAGGCTGGGAAGTGATGGTACTCGTAAGTTGTTGCTGTTGGCTGTTGTGGTTGCGGTGGTTGACGATCCCCTTTTGAACTTGACCGTGGAGAGGAAATTTCGCCCGCCAAGCATGTTGGGAAATCACATCTTATGGCTTCCGCATTCAGGCCGCTGGTCCATGTGGCCGGGGCCATGCTCTCAAAATTTGACTGCTGCATCGCTGTTTGGTTCAACTTTTTTTTTTTTTTCCCCCTCTCGTCGCATTTGCCCCTTTCCATCGCGTCCTACCAAACAAATAAAACCGACACAAGAAATCTTACCCTTTCGCAGATGATTGGCCGTTCGCCCATCTCGACAAGACGATGTGAGTCCGAAATCACTATCCAGTGGTTCAAAATCCAATTGTCCAAGTCAGCGCACCACCACCGCAGAAGACTGCCACGAGCCCCACCCGCGTTAAAAAATAATCAGGAGCAGGCTTAAGTGGCCGCTAGCCTTCCACATGAGGATGATGTCAATCATCTCAATGATGAGAGCGACCTTTCCGCAGATAACATGGCCCATCCCTCCGGCATGATTCTAAGCCCGGACAGTATGAATAAAATAGTATGGCCTAGGATCGTCAACAACAATGGCAATAGTGAAAACTTTCATGAACAAAGCGGCCATGGGAGCTTTCCCACCCTATGGTATTAACTCTATTTGTATAAATCAGCGTTCAGTCAGCGACCTGTAGCTTCGGACCAAGGACAATATGCCCTTATACGGAAGCCCGAACGCTAAAATTAGGGCGCCAAAACAAGCTTTCAAACACAACGCCCAACTGCAAAAAACACATCCAGCTCACAACTTAGACATGATACCTTAATACCTGAGCAATTTCTATAGCAAAAATGATTTTTAAAAACCTAGATGATGACTCTTTTTTGCCCCTTTTGAGATGTATAAGATGGTCTGTTCTCTCCGCCAAGACCGAATTGCTCCAAGACAAGAACCCATGACAGCAACAGTAGGAACGGCCATTGACCGAAGCCATGATAAAAATGACGCCTACCAAAGTATCAATACCTTTACTATCAATCTGCGAGCAATACCTAAAGAAGAACTTCCTAGTCCCTCTCCGCTTCCATAAAACCATCGGGCTGCCCACAGATATCAGAGGAAAGAGCCTCGACAGCTTGGAAGCCAATGGATGAGGTTATCCTGATCTCGATGACCCTATCTTCATCAGACTAACTCTTCGTAGCTGCAATACCCTCACTTGCGCATATTTTTACATATCAGCCCCTGATCATGCCATGGAAATTACCTGATGAGAGTGACAGTAATCTAGGCCCTCAGCTCTAGCTCAAGGGTAGTCCAAAACACAAACTCTGAATCAGGTATTGGTTGATCTCATACTAGGCTCGTGTGTATCAAGCCCACTCGATACGTCTTTGGATCCTAAATTTGGATGGATACAGACAAGAATCAAGCCCCGACCTGGTGCCCCGGTATGAGAGACTACACTGCTAGTGATACTTCTTTCTTGGAACCAAAAATGAAAGTCTACAGAACTCTACACGACATCTCTTCTGAGGGTTAAAGCACAATGAGGCGAAATTGGCACGAAACAAAGCCATGCATAGTTTAGAGGATAAATAGCGCTCTCTACAGCTTCGCAACATCCAATGGTATACTGAACACTCCCTCTGTAGGCTATGGAAGCCCTCAGCACTGGCAATGTTATCGCTCCCCGCCCTCCTTATCCTGGTCTTCTTTGGAACGCATACGGCCCTGGCTCCTACCATGGACATCCGCGTCCTCGCCCTCCTACGTGAGGCTGACAAACTCCTCCGCTCTTGACGTGTCGGATCTGAAGCAGAATGTAAGCAGAGGTTCAGTATTTATGGCAGGATTACTGGCTCACCAGCCGGTAACATTCTGCCTGGCAGTGGATGTTGGCGTCGAGGTAGACATCGCCGATTCCATCTAGGGAGAGGTCTCGGGCTCGCTGTCGTTGGCCGGAGGGAGCGCTACCAAGGAGTTGTTATCGGTCGTATTTTGCTGTCGTCGCTTGCGCTCGCAGCTGCCGTGTGGCATACTGGGTTGTCGGTGGTTCTGTGGTTTGTGAGGCATACAATGAGAAGACACAGAACGCGGTGCACGAGACTGGAGCGTACAGCGGAGCGAGCCCGACATCATTCTTCCTTGCATATCTGCTGTAGGCCCACTGAGATTAATTGTTGTCATCAACCTCGTCGGTATGTGGACAACAGAAATATACACTAACGCCACTCTGATGATGAATGAGAGAAACATCGTGATTGTATTCAATGCGACGCTTACGATCGAAACCAGCCTTGCGCCGTAGCTATGACTACTATTTGCCCCGAAAAGAATATTCCTGAAGATGCATGCTATCAGTAGACACAAAAAGGTTCTCAGCTCAGTGGCTCTCATTACCATTGACCGTCAGTTTGGAGGCCGACTGGAGTGTGGCCCGCTTCGATCAATGAGAGGAACAGTGATCTCACTCTCAAGCAATCAGGGCAATCCTGGGACTGCCGATTGCCCACGTTGCATACACACTTCCGTAGGCAGTTTTGACGAATTTGGAGGTTTAAGGAGATCGTTATACATGTAGTTAGATGGAAGAGTTGGCCTGTATCTGATTCCATGATGCTGTGCTACTCACGGCCACTTTCTTGATCACGTCCAATTTTTCTCATCATCCATCTTCTAGTACCATCCATTTCCACTGATCGCGTTCCTCTGTTAGGAAGAATGCCAAGACTATGGTATGATCATCGTGTGATCAATCATCGACTGTCAGCATGCACTGTTGCTCTAGTTAGGCCAAACTGTGGTTGGCGTGATACCTACGATTTCGTGTGATATTGTCACTCAAGATGGGAGAAGAAAAGCAAGTCGCAAAGATCATTGTATTATCATGCACGTGACGACAGAAGAAATGACGATTTCAGCCAGTTTCTTCTTCATAGCAGACTGGCTGCTAGACCTGCATCATTTTGGGAATGACGGATGAATGAGAAGAGTCCTGAGGGGAGACAAAGTAGCCCTCCACGTACTGAAATAAACATGTAAGGATGTCCGGTAGACAGTTGGTCAAGAGGGACCGGGTCTTAAACTGTCCTCATACTGGCACACCCACAATCCTCGTGGAACTCCGCAACTTTGGACCGATGAACGCGGTGTTCTTCCAACGGGCTCATGGCCCTCAAGTACCCAGTGAGTTGTCAAATAGGTCTCTATTTGTGGATTGTGCCTGTCATCCTGGTAGTTCTCTCTCGAGGCATTGTTGACATCTGTCACATTGTAGGTCGAATGTGTATCATATAGTGTTGGGCAGGTGCATCTACCGAGTCTTTGTGTCCTCTTCCAACATGCAGGCATTCTCGAGCATGGTGGTCCACTTTCCACTCGTGCCCGCGTGGCTGTGCTTGACATGCTGTCTGAAGTGGTCCGCTCGAAAGAACTTCTTGGACGAGTTGCACTCTCTGAATTTGTGTACCTCTTGAAGATGTCTCGTACGCTCATCCCAGTCCTGGTCTGTCGCGTGTCGAGGCGGATTACCGCCGCTCAGGGCACCCGTACCAGGGCCACGGCCAGATCGCGGAAAGTCATCGCCGCAGTAGCCGCAGGTATCAGCTTCTCCAGGCCTGGTTGTCGAATTGTAAAAAGCCTGATCGTATCCGGAGAGAGCTGAGCATGACCACGAATGGCGACGCACATGGAGCGAGTTTTGGTGACGCTCTGCCTCGCTCTTGTTCTTGAAACGGTTTCCGCAGAATGAACATTCGTATTGTTTTTCAGCCTCGTGAGCGCTAGTTGCTGGTTAGCAAAGAAACGTATACGACAAATCCTATAATCTCACGCAGCCTCATCTGAAGTGGGGCTGCTGAGCGTGAAATCTGACTTACTTGAGTTCCTCGAGCGTCTCGAACCTCTTGGGCTTCTTGGGGCAGCACTCGCACATAAAGAAGCCTTGCACTTTAGTGCCGCCGGGCTTCTGCACCTCTGTGATCTTACGTGTGCTAGCACCCGAAACGGTTCTAGAGTGAAATGATCCCCGGCCAGAAATGGAGGTTCGAGGGCTTGGGTTGAGTGATACGGGAGTTGTGTAAGGCGAATTGCAAGACGTAGGTGACATGCCGCCAGGAGATGGGCCCACAGGTGAGCGCCAGCCGAAAGAGTTGGTGGTCGCAAGACCAGCAGGGTGCATTGACATTGACATGTTTGATATGTATGAGTTGGATCGTGAAGTTGAGACCGAAGGCATGGTAGCGCCTCGAGAAAGCGAAGTGTATCGACCTTGTGGAGATCCACGGGAGCTCAGATCACGCCGGCGAGACACATCTGAAGGCATAGAGAGCATATGCTCATCATTGGGGCTAGCCGCCCGTCTCTTTTGACTGCCAGGCATATAAGCATCGTCGATATGAAGTCGCTTGAGTGACTGTCCATCCTCCATTTCCATATCCTCTGCTCTCACAAATTCATAACTATTTGTTGAAGTAGCGTAGTCACTGTTATTCCGCTTTATGCGTGTTCGAGGTGAACGATCGATATCTGAGCTGTCGTTTGGTAATCTATCACCATGATAGAACGGTGTGCTTCGAGGGGAGATGGCGGAGTGAATTGGTGTGTCGGTCAACCTTACGGGAGACCCTAGAGCACCCGGTGAATGGATAAGTAGTTGTATGTGTACACTCAGGGCTGGAGGGAATCGACCTTCTGCGGAGGGTCTTCGAGAAACGAGCTCGTTGGCCGATGAGCTGAGAAGTGATCGGGGAGGCGACTTTTCGAAAGGCCGACTAGTTTGATCGAGCTTCTTCTTGAGATCATCACCATGTATATCGGCAGGGGATTGGAACTGGAAGCGGTTGTGGAGACGGCCAAAACCACTGGGAATGGAATCTCGAGACCTGTGATTATCAATGTTAGTTTTTGTATCCAAAAAGTGCTTCTTGCAATTGAAAGCCTGAATTGCACCAATGAAAGGTGCGGCACAACTCATACCTATCTGTTGATGAGTAACTAGCATAGCCCTCATCATGGTCACCAAAATCGCCTGTGTTGCCTCTTCGCTGATAGCTTGGACGATCTTCATGATACGATGAATTCATGCTTCCATAACCGCTTTCAAAAGAACCATGGGCACGTTCCTGCTTTTCCCTCATACTCTCCGCCAAAGCGCTAGGTTGATCGAGGCCAGAACATCGAGGAGGAGGTAGTGGTGGAGGAACGTCGCCTCTTGGTGACATACCAGGAAAGCGCGGAGGAGGTATCGGCCGTGAATGGTCGCGTTGTGCTGGTAGCTATATGGATTCGACACTTGGGAGTCGATAACAGCAGTTTGGTGAAAATAGTGGAGTGGGAGTGAGGCCAATCAACACGGTTATTTCGTGTGATGTTGGTTGTGCCGGCATCTCCTTTCTCACAGCGGGAATCGACGCTTTTAACGATCGACAAGCGTGCACCGTGGGCGCCAATAAGAATGGCGTCGAAAGTGGACGTTCATTTAGACGCTGTCAATCGCCGGGGCAGACGGATTCGCGGGTCCTAAGGCATTACAGGTCGTAGTGGAGAAGCTGAAAATTTTGGGGCCGTGGATGTACTGGAGTACATGGGGAATGAGCTAGGCTTGGCAGCCAGCGGCAACGGAGCCCCGGATGCAGCGGTGTGCCTAGCTAAGCACGGCCTAGTCGTTCAGCGAACTGATAACATTCATTGTGGAGTTTTCATACCCAGGCTCTCGACAACACAAGTGGGTCTACCCGCCTCCAGCCCTAAAACGCAATGCAGGAACGCGTTCCATGCAAACTGCGGGAATGACAATCTCTGACGTCATTCCGATCGCTTCTCGGTTTTGCGACGGCAGAAAGGTGCGTTCGGCGAGCCCTCACCACGCCTCCACGAGCTGGTGGGGTTGGGAAGTAGTATCTAGAGTTGACGGGCGCACCAATTCGTGTGTCCAATACACAACAATTGACCTCGAATCACGGGCCATTAAACATTTATTCTATTCGGGGTTCCCGGTACGAGCAAGAACAATACATATATATGCAGTTCATGGTACCCTTGGCCGAGGTAGATCTTCCATAATTCCAATTAGACCAAGTGCCTTAAACACAGTTGCTAAGATACAAAAGCCTCCAAAGTCCAACGAACCAACACAATCATATTCTTTTCCTTTCTGCCCAACAACTGCCAGCAGAGGCAAGCTATCATCAATATCATTTAGCGCGGCAACACTGACGCTTAGATTGGTTCTAGACCTGCAGCTTTTCTTTCCATTGCCGAAGGTCCATCATTCGAAGATGTTTTGTCCATTTGGTCATCGTTTGCCGGCTATTCCGCATTGTATTGCTTTTATATCTGTGGTCCATCAACTATCACCTCTCCTTTCGGACCGAAAAGGTTTGAGAAAGAAAGAAAATAGAGCCTCCCGTGTCTCATGCCAATGTTATAGCATCTGTGACAAAAAGGTCCATGAATTTCAACGATGGCCTCCATACCAGCATGTGAAAAATTGCTGAATCATTTGACAAACCTCCGTCATTGGCGTGATGAACCTCGCACAGATGTGCCTGATCCCCAACTTCAGCGACCCATTCTGGCCGGTCACCGCTCGTCCGGATCATTTCCTTGGCTACTTTCATCATGTAACCCATTAGCCACGGGACAACTGCATTCTTGACCATATACCAGATTCCCTAAGCGTCCGTCTTGTCATCCGATGAGGCCGGTTGAGAGGCCATACTCACGACGAGTTTACGCGAACTAGACGACCGTTTTTTTGTATTAGGCTTCCCTGTTGGCGAGCATCGCCGTCGCTTCGGGGAAGAGGCCATCGCAAAGCTGTTTCTTTTGATGAAGCTCAATTTGAAAAAGTTGCTTCAACTTCGGGTAATAGGTATCCTTCGCAAATGCGAAAATCCTGCAACTCATATTAGTTCTTGACCTTGGCAAGGTTGATGATTGCCATCAACGGGCATCTACTCACTAACAGGCCTGAGCATACAGCTGATGTGGCGTCGGGCAAGGGCCTTCAGGCAAGTACCAACTTTCGACACCGGGCGGCAGGACAAATATGATGCTTAATTGTAAGATTCTACCACGTCGTAGACCGATTCCGAACTCTACTGCCCCATGATAGTAACCGGAAAAGTGTTATGGAGGAACTTTGACGGGGTAATGTGGTGGTATTTGCGCTTTGCAATCATCGCATTTTCCAGGTGTCTCGGCCTAGTAACACCCATTGAGGCATGGGCGGATAGAAAATCTCACAAGCTGCTCCATTGGAATTGGATGATGTGATCTGATACAGAGAGCGTGCACGAAGAACGTACATTAAGGTAAAAGATGTAGATAATAGCATACATCCGATGAGGAACTCCCGGAATAGAAATTCTGGCACATGGTTATGTTACTCATAGCTCACTTCTACCGAGTTTCTTTATGCTTTTAGCGGTGATGAAATCTGCAGCATCGTGTACAACGGAAGAGGGCGGCTAGAGATTACTAGGATCCAGAGGCTTCATGTTCACTACATCCATTCTTTCATCCGGTGGTGTGTTGGTTCTTAGAGTGTGAGAAGGCGCTTAGCTCATAAAGTCAGCATAACGACAGAGAGTTCCATGCTTGTTTAGATCTAAGCTCTAGATGACAATCAAAGATTCTTGTACTGCCAAAGTCGGTGACTGAGTCGTGAGGAAGCCGGTAAGCTTTGAGGCCCGGTGAAGGCCTGGCCCGCGTACCTAATATATGCAGAGATTTGTGTTGATACTCACCGTAATGCCCGTATTCGTATAACAGATCATGCCGGCCTCGTGTTAGTAGCGGTTGTATCCTACTGAAAACTAACTAACACCTTGATCTTTTGCTACATGCCTACACTGTTACTCGCTGTTGCAGAAGAGTAGGTACCAGAGTCCCCTAATCGTAGGATTACTCGTGCACACGAATATTGACCATCACGTAACGCATTGACCGCTTGTTTAATGATTATGCGCCTGACGCCTGTTTAGTCACCCTGAGTGAATGAGCTATCACTGTGATGAGGCCCGACATGGTCGCATTGCTGGCCAGAGAACTAAGACGCCGTATCTATCAAAATACTCGATAGCAGTGAGGCAAGTCCGAAACCTTATCCATCTAATTGTGAGGTGGGGCTGTACCAAGTCCGACTTCAAACTGCGGAGCGTGTGCCATTCATCTAGGTCGTAACGCATGTTTCGACCAGAAACTCCAAGGTAACCAGGCACCTGGAAGTGAAAACTTTCTCACCGCAATTTTCGTGACAATCACACCGCCACTTTCATGTAACTCAGGGTTGATATCTGTTTCGTCAGGTATAAGAAGACCATCCCGCCAACTTTCTTGTAGTCTGTATGTAGTTTCGGTCAGCCTGAAGGTACGTAAGAGAGCACTGGTCTATTTTAGTACTATGTTAACCGTTGACTCTAGCTCCCATCTGACTAGGCCTTATTCACCTGCTCGCCACTTTCCCAACCTCAATCCAAGTCTATTTCATGCGACAGCAAACAAAACATGGCCTCTCAGAGCACAGAGCCGACATGTGTGGGGAAAACAGCAATTAAAGTACCCATCTGCCATAATAACGAACTGGCAATTGAAGTTCCCACGTATCTCTACTCGAACCGCCTTCTTCTCTGGGACGACGGCCCTATCTTCACAGGACTCACCTTGATGGAGGTTATACATCTTGATCATTGTGGACAGGTGTTGGAAGCCACAAGCAATCTCGATGGTAGTACATGTCCTGAATTCTGTTACTACTGTCCCATCCTCACCTTCGGTACAATGAGTCAATGGATCGTGTCTTTCGCACTTCAGATGCGTCTTCCCGCGAAAATGAAACAAAGCCACATTCAATCCCTTTATGAATCCGTCCAGTAAGTAAACGAATTATATACCGTTTGTTGCTCTTGACGCTTACCATATCCACAGAACCGTGCTGCATCAGGTGAAATGGAATGGTCGCCAGGTAATTCCCACCAATTCAAACCACCCTATTGCAGGTTTGCCAGACGATGAGTTTGAAGCTTTGATTGGAGAAAAGAACGAAATTGAGATCAGGGAGTGGATGAATCAAACTCAAGAGAACATCTACACAGCGTTGGATAGAGAAGAGGAGGGAGAACGTTGTCGTTCGACTAACAAGGCGTTCAAAGTTTGGGAGCGGAGTATTATAAGTCGTATGTGCGACTAACCTGCAGATTGATCATTTCATCTTTTATTGGATAGATTAGCTGTGGAACAATATATTTTGAAACAACCCGATACTTCACTCCGTGCCGGGCATAGGTAATATCATGGACCAAGTTTAGTCAAAACGAGGGTTGTATTGTCTTGTTTTCGAAATTGAAAAGAAAACCATTTGAAAGTCAATTTGGGAAGAATTTGTATGAGGCTCCTCATAGTAAAGGCGCTGGCCAGGTCGCCATATAGTCTTGGATGGGAAACTTGGCGGGCTTGAACGCTTTTCCAACGTGGTTTCTTTTTCCTCTTGTTTTCCCCCCTTTCATACTGTACAAATGAAGGATTAGATTTATGCCTTATGCAAGCCATAATCTCCCCACTAGACCTTCTCGCTCAAGGATATTCAGGGCTTTTGTGTAAGTGCTTAGACACCACGTGTCGCACATATCATATTGGCTCTTGGTGTGATGCGTTTCACCAAGTTCTGTGTGGTGACTCTCGACTCCCAGCCACGGGTCTCAACTACAAGTAATACAACTCTGTGGACACGAAAAGGGCCACCAAGTCTCGTTGTCCGGACATGTAAGATAACAAAACCCTTTGCATGTGAATGGGGCCGCTGATGAAAGGGCGGCCCTCGTCTTGCTGGCCCTAAAATCATAGCAGCGAGGGACTTGAAATCAGACTCGGCCTTAACCTAGATCAGTGCGCACAGACGCTCGTCATGGGCCCATCTCCGGCCTTCAACTAACGGGTTATTCGATTTAACTCATCAACACATGAGCCTGCACCCCGGAACTTGTTCCAGCCGTCCGGGCGGGGCCGCCAAATTCAGCCTCCAGATTGTGCAGTGAGGCAGATGGAATATGTTTCACGTGGTATCCCTGATAATGGACTATTGTGTGCTTGGAAACCGCCAGGACCCACGCAATCCCTGCTGTCTTCTCTTTGCCCTTCATGGACACGAAGCGGCGACGCCGACTTGTCGGGTTACACGCCTGACAGTCCAAGTTGGCTCAAGTCTACATCACCAAATACCGGTGTGCTAGCCTCAAAGTGATATGACTGGTTGTCTGATGGCATTATGCTCAATGTGACCACCAAAACGGCCGTGACGAGAAGCACCGCAAGATAGCTAGCTTGTTCGTTATTGCAGCCAACATGCCTGATGGGCTCTTGAGGGATGAGAGCAGCTCATTTGAAGTATACAGTTACCTCACATGAGACAAACGGTCCCCGGCCGCGTGGAACATAGTCATGAGCTTTGAGCTCTAAATTAAATCCACGACGGGCTGTCTAGACTTGCCGATACGCAGGTGACAGATATTTTAGGTCTTTGTCTCAGAGATCACTCCGGCACTTCCTAGTGGGTACCAGGATGCCCATAAAAGCCTCACCACAAGCCCTACCTTGCTCTCAGTGTCCTTCGAGCGATTGCTCGCGGCTGGAGAGTGAGAGGCAAAACCATGTCGTCTAGGTGGGGCATTTGCACAATGAAAAAATGCTTCTATATCCGTACTCAGTACACTTGGCTCCCTTGGTACGGCGCCACACTCGTCCGTTGGTTGATCCAGATGGCATTCCAAGACATGCAGCGCTCTGTTGACTCTGCAATACAGTTCACCCTGCATGCCAGGACTCGATGGGGTAGAACTGGTGGAAGCTACATATGCTCGCCTCGCTTTGGCGATTAGGCTTGAGAATGAGGGTGGTGTGAGCCTGCGAGGTCTGGGATTTGAGGAAGGCTGTTGAGGCGCGATGAATAAACTTAGCAAGGATCATTTACTGCGACATGGCCATCCAACGCCAACCCCTGTCGCTCAGAAGCAAGACCAACGTGAGAGTACACTTTGTATAAATCAGAAAATAGCTGATTCAGTGATAGGAGGATTGGGAACCTTTTTGTTTCAAGGACAAGGGTGGCCAGCTGTAACATTGCGTTTTGGCGTTTGCTGTATCGTTCCATATTTGGTTCAAACAGTTCGTGCACGCAATCTCATTACGAGTAAGACCGGGGAAGAGACAGACAAGATGTTGACTGCGTATAATATCATGTACATAAGTTGTCTTCCGTCTCAACGTACTATCAGCTCACGTAGGTTGGAACATAAACTCATGCTGCCGCGACCATATACGCAGGCAATGTGTCAGGCTGATGTTGCATCTGCAGAGCCTCCATTTGCGGGGCGCGTAAATTTAAGAGTACCAAAGGGCGTTTGTAAAGTATGTTGTAGGGATATGATTGGTGTCGGAAAGAGTTCTCATGGATGCCCCACCCACTCTATATTTGTGAGTAATGATGGGATGCAGCTTCAGGTCACAATTGGGCCTCAAATCTCAGAGTACTGCAAAGACCTAGAACTTCAGACCCGGAAGTTTTAGGGCCTGCCTTCTATTGGTCTGACTCACTTAACCAATCTGCCTTGTCACAGTCCCGAATCCAGCACGCTGCCTCATGTACACATGAAGCCACTGATTCTACTCTAAAATCCTGAGCCTATCGGACTGCTCCCTGAAGGGTCATGCATCAAGATGCAGTCGGCCAAAGCAGCTTTGACGCAGGTGGTGATGTTAATAGGCGCCAAAGACACTGCCGTTTCGTTGTGGAGGCTATGTATGGTAGATAGACTCTGTGATAGCTGGATGAAGAGGTGGCCTGCTCTCATGCATTGTCAGCCTCTTCTATCGTGCGGTCAGGGCTCGGGCCCACTGTGATGCAACCCTTGCCCAAAACATACTTAAAATCGACAGCCCGAGGGTTCCTTCATCCAATATGAGCGCTCCTCTCTACAATCTCTGCTTTTGACCCGATCACCTATTCCAGAGCACTATCCGTATTGAAGTATCAATCAATTTCGATGACTCTTTCTCGAAACACTCATCAGAATTCGAGCGGGCTTCAGGCCAGCTCGTCGACTCTCTGCGACAGAACTAAGGCTGCCGACGTTGATAGGGCGGACCAGTCCTTCACTGAAACTCCTCGAGACCATCATCCTGCTCGACCGCATGTCAATCAGCCGGGCAGCTCTGATTCAGGGGCCACTGGAACCGGCAAGATGGTAAGAGGTCTGATTAAGCATCACTTCTTTGGCTAACACTCATTCTCGACACCACAGGCTGAATCACCAGAACACACTCATGGTGCTACCAGTAACTTCGTTATATACAGGAACGCAGTCGCTGGTCCCGGAGTAGATCAAATCAATGGAGCATGCTTTACCTTTTTTGGGACACCCGCCAACAGCAACAATATCAGAGAAGTGCACGACAGCCCCTGGAAAGAAGGCCCTGGGAACCAGCATAATGGCCCTACATTTGTCTGCGAAGTGAGTGTACCTTTACACTTTCCAAACTGGTCCGCCGAATACAACAATCCAACTATGATCTTAGGCGCTTCCGACGACGGTGACGGAAAGAAAGTTGTGGGGACACAGATCAATGGACCTCACATTATCATGAAAAGATCTGCGCATGTCAAATATTGATCAGAGAACGTAAAACAATTGACGGGTTGGAGCAGTTTGCTCTTGAAATATTATAGGATTGAAAACATCCGGAAACTCTACGTACAGTCCTTACCGTTGAAGGTATCCTATCATAGCGACGATTGCAATAATTCTGTATGTCAAATTGTTATCTATATTGTCATTCTTGTCCCGTTACATCACTTTTGTGGCGACCACGCCATGTCTAGACCTGAAGACGAAGACTGAGTCAAACCGATTGCTGAGCGTCGTATTCGACGACACTGGGCATTAGTGTTGTTTTCTTGTACAACAGTAGAATTAAACCAGCCACTAAGGACTTCAGCTATGTCATACAGTGAGTTTTGGTCGTCCACAGCGATGTTTTGCCTTGGCGCGGAAATCTCGCGAATGAAACGTCATATCAATTTGGTCTATCCCAATACACAGGCTTGTAGCTCTCTGCTGGGAGTAAATTGTCCATGCCAGCGAAACCCACCTGCACCGCTGTTCCATCGTGACAGATTTACGGCCATCATAATTCTACTTCACGCTCTTCTATCCGAGTGATTTCAACCATTTTTACCGCGTGTCTCATCACAACCTTGAATGGGCCGTGGGGAGGTGAGAGGGACTTGGTCTGTGCCTGAACCGCTTCGCACAGATGCTCATTGTTGGTCGATCTCCCATTTTCAACCAGCAGATCGCTGGATTTAGCTCATCACACAGGGGCCTGCGCCCCGGAACCTGTTGCAGCCGCCGGTGGTGGGGCACCAACTTCAGCCCGGGTGAGACGGATGGACCCTTGTTCATGCGGCATCCCTATCAATGGGCTGTTGTGTACTTGACAACCACCAGAGCCTGCCCCATCCCTGCTGTCCTCTCTTTGCGCTTCAAAGGCTTCAAGGGGTGATACTGACCTGTCGGGTTACACGCCAGACAGCCCCGGTTCGTTTAAGTTTGTATCGTTAAATAGCGGTGTACTCAACAGTAGCGATGCTATTGCTTACCTAGAGGCGTTACCCTTGACGTGTCCGCCGCATCAGCGCTGATGTACAACACTCAGAGCTATCTGGCTTGACGTCCTAATATTCCCTGTACATATTGAAGTCTGTGGGTAGTATGACACGGATGTTGTTCCACGCGATGGTTGAGCGTGTACCTTACACGGTAACCGTATCCGTTAAGCGGGCCGCTGTCTCATCCTTCAGGCACGCAGGGCTCCAGTGGCACAGACGCTAGTCGCACCAAGCTCCCGTGCATCAAACGAGCTAAACTTTATACCGAATTGATTGATGGCACCACTTAGTGTTTATCCTGGCTCGCTCAGACCTCAGCCTTATGACCGACCGTAGTCGAGACGAGCCTGAGGATCAATTCGCAAGTTCGCTAGGGTATTGAAACTCACCGCCGATTCTATTCGAAATGAATCGTATTTAAGACAGCGTTGGTGGTTCACCTGTTTATTTTTTAAGTGAAATCAGGACGAATTGTGAGTAAATGGATTGATGGAGTTGGGCTAAAAAACACATGAGTGGCATACCTCGAGCCCTGTTGTCCCTACGTTGTTTCCTCTTTTGAACATGAGCAAGCTTAGGATGTTTCATAGTCCAATAGCTTCTCGCTGGTTGATCATGTACATATTCATCAGCATTAGATGGACGGTTCATGAAGGCAGCGTCTTGACCACTTACCATACATAACACAGGCATACAAGAGACTCAAGTTCAAGAGTTTGTACCGCTTCGAAGACCATGATCCATCTCGACACGCCTACAACTTCGCTGGGTCACAAATGCAGCTACAGCTTGATAGTTCTCGCTGGCTCTAAGGCCAGCCCGCACTACTGGCCTCAGCTACGCGCCTCCAAGTTGAGGCCGCAGGATCCTTGGACACAGAGGCCTCGTGTGTGTGGAGTCTTGATAAGGTCGGCCTTTGTAGATGCGACCGATGTTGCTGCTCCTGTCATCCGCCCAGAGCTTTTGCTTGCAGCCTCGTTACGAGCGACCTACGCCAGAGTCAGGCTGTCCGCTCTGTCTGTTTCAGCCGCCAATTGGCCACGTTGTTACACGTCAATTCTAGCAAGGGATCCTCAACCAGGCATCCATGGAGCGGTGAAGAAACAACACAGAGGACCGTCCAGAGGGATGAGGCTCTACTTTGTGACCAGACTTGTATCGTTCTTTATATCTTGTCCCTACGTCATGGAGAAGAGCAATGACACCATCATCAAGTAGCTCGTCGTGCATCTTGCCTAGATTTCCAGTCATGTCTTTGGACTCTTTTCAACGTACCCCATTAAAACATAGTATGAGAATAGTTAAAGTAGATCGCTTCTCGTATATACTACTACCTATATCATACAAAATACCAATGCCAACCGTCAAGGCACGGCATGAGACTGACGTTTCCTTTGCAGAGCCTCATTTTGTGTGGCACGCAACGATCTTGGACTCTAGCCATGTGCTTTACGCGTGTGCCGGTAAATTTACCGCCAGGCCTATGTCAGGCCTCAAAGTTTACCGACTCTCTGACTTCAGCAGCACAGGGATCCAGGACTATCCTGAAATATGCGGCTTTTCATCCATCCGGCCTTGTACAGTAGTCTCTAGAACGGAGCTTAGATATCAATGGTCTTCGTTGTGCCGACTTTGCGAGCTTATTGTTACGTCACAATTGGAGGGCTATCACGCGGCCCAAGAAACCATGCTGCTCAAACCTCGGGAACTACTACAGGAACATGACTCCGAGCCTATCGGATCACCATCCTATCGGTAGCGTATAGTAAGGGTTGAAAAGTGACTCAGCCTGGACCTGGATCACTGCGCAGAGACGCTCGTTATTGACCGATCACCTGCCTTCCACTGGCAGACCATTGACTCACACGTGGACCTTCGCCGTGGAACCTGACCCAGCCATCGGTGGCGGGAGCGCTAAGTTATGCCTCCAAATTCTGCAATGATCCCGGGTGAGGCGGATGGACCCTGTTTCGCGCGACATCCTTGTCAATGGCCTGTCATTTGCAACCACACAGTGACACTATCATATTGGATTACGCTTCCAGTTGCATTGTCACTTGGGGTTGTGACTCCGCGCTTATCTCTCACCCTTCTTAGCCACGCCATATTTCACCTGTAGCCGTGCCATATATAAAAGCACCGGTATTCCGCTTAATGTAGATATATAGCTGCATATTTAAGCAACAACTCTTCAGATCAATTTAGTTTCTACATTATTCTATACCAATATTCCGCTGTACAAAACAATGGGCGATAAAGACCAAGAAAAGTCTGAAGAGCTTGAGAAACAGTTCAATCAAGAAGCAAAAGATGCTAAAAGCAATGGGATGATAGTCGGATACGCCTGTGTAAGACATACTCCAACCTCTTTGTCTACCAAGTCCATGTGCTAACTAGAACAAGTCCAAGCACGAACACATCAATTACGATATGATAACACCTTTCTGTTTAAGTGAATACATCTGGTTTCTCGGGAATTGTGAGGGCAAGGACTGTGATGGAAAGATTACTGAAATACCTGTTCAATTGGCACGTATGGAACCCATCGCCAACGGTGTTCAAAGGCGTGTGGTGAGAACTAAAGATCAATCGGGCAAGTGGGCCGAAGGGCGAGTGGAGGAATGGAAAGAATACTCGAAAAATGTATATTTTAAGTTGAAAACTGACTAGTAAAGGTTGACTAGTTTGAGGAGGAGAAAGGTGGATGAGTTTATGCCCTGCCGCCGATTTTGAGGAAATTGTGGATAGGTTCGAGTGGTTTATTCACACATGAACTCAATGAACCATATGGATAAGTTTAGGACACTCATGTCTTGTCGTGTGCCCCTTTATAGTTGCTTCTCAGTGACCAGCGTCTCTGATGATGCCGCCTGGCAAACCAACCCTTCCCAAGTGACGCCTGATGCAGGGCTATGATGGTGGCTTTCCATCTTAGATCTAGACGCCGCAGATAAAGTCGGCGAGAGCGACATTCGACTCATTGTGACATATGCCTTCAACGTATAATTTGAAGCGGTCAAGGTGTTGGTGTTGGCGACGGCATTTCGGATATGGCAACAGTCACCTTCAAAGAGCCATCTGTTTATTTAAATAGGCTGTTAACCAAATCATTTAACGATATAGGGAAGAAATAGACACTCATTCTACATCTACAGTAGTAACTATACCTCGTTCGCTAACAAATCTATAACTTCATACAGACTTGTTTAATTCTGACTTCCACCGCATACCATTTACGTACTATCGTCTTCTGCAAGACAAGCGCGAACTTCCATTTGATATGTGCAGTATCGCCGCCGAGGGCCCTTTCAGTCAACTTTGCAGGCCCTTGGACATATCGAATACGGATTCCGGTCATTAAGGTATAGCTTTCACGGCGGCTATCTACAAGCGTGTTACTCGAGAGACTGATAATGCTTGGGACTAGTGTCATGGCTTGCGATGACCTCTTCAGTCTGCTCGTAGCTTTGAATCGACATATTCTTCCTAACAAGGGTGCAAATTGAGCCTGCTCTAGACCAGACGTCAAGTGCCGTTCACTCATGGGTTTGTTCTGTGACCGACATGTCGGAGTCCGCCGTCGAGTTTCAGGCCTGCTATGTTAGCCCCTCTCGATGCAAGATCGTCCAACCGCGTTCTTATCTAGCAAAGAACTCAAGTCGCTGATGTCTCCTGAGTACAGACAATGTGCCGAGTTCCAGTCCTCCAAGCACTTTTATCTTCAGACAATTGACGGTTCCACGAGAGCTCCCTCTGATGAAAGCGCCCTGCCCACGATATTTTGGCTGTGCGTGCTCCCCTCTACTGGTCTTGCCTCCTCCTTGGGCGTTGGATAGATGCGGTACTCCATCAGCGAGCACAATGGCCTTGTCCCTTCATATTGGTTGGGGTTATGTTCATGAAGCCCTTCGATTGATCCTTTCATCCTGCTGTGCAATTGATGTCGATTTGCCATTGAGTCTCGTAGGCGTGAGCCCAGCGTGTCGAACAGGTGACTTTCGGGTCACCTTTTGTGAAGCCGTGTACAACAGGAGTCACACTCTCGTCTGATAATAGGTCGGAGTGATGGATTTGGTTCGATCGCCCGTCCGTCTACATCGCAAACTCGTCTCAAGGATTGTCGCGGCTCCGGTGCTCTGGTTTGGATTCACTGCTTCTACCTGCGCTTCTGTACCGAATGGTTGTCAGCTTTTCTCGTCAATGCAGTGTAACCGACGGCTCCTTCGATGGGTTGATCAGCAGGCCCAGTGATGAAATTACCAGCAAATATGTCAAGCAGAAAAGTAGCGGCACATCCGGAGCAGGTTGAGCTCTTTTGACAACGTCCAAGATCCTCCCGGTGCTTCAAGCTCGGCTGCGTCCCTCAATATGTATCCTGACGCTCGCTCCTTTCTCGTTCAATGTGGACAATTCCCTGACCTCTCAACCAGGTTGATGGGCGACCGGCTACCTCGGAAAGCGGTACGTCCAGAGACGGTGTTCAATTACCTCATGGCTATGCTGTGATTATCGCCGTGCTTGAGGTACAAGGTCGCGAGCTGTTTGTGTACTCAGTAATGGATGGTCGATCGTCATCATTGTCAAAACAGGTGACCAAGGACCAAATGGAGGAGGTAGTTGTATGGGGTGGTCGTTCGCTGCGATAGGCAAGAAGCATTTGGCTATTTTTGGGCGTTAAAAGTAAGATGAATCGAGCTAAGCAAGAACCAAGGGTGTAGTGTATGAAGGGTTGGCAGCGCGACCATCCGACGCGAGACGCCCATGATGGTGGTGTGAAGTTGGAGAAGGATATGCATGCAATGTCAGCTTGAGAAGTGGCAATAAGCCACGTGATTGAATGTCGTAGACGAATCTGCATTGAAACCCCTCCCCGCCCCGCCATCGCCATGGGACGCGAGGTACGGGATAAGCACGTACATCCAATGACATTTGAGCTTTTTTGCTTTTTCCACCCTGGAATCCAAGTTTATCTGGCTCATTGGAAGCGTCGGATGCACTCAGGTTTCGATGGAACTTTTGCTAGACATGCTGTGCCACCATTACAAAATCACCTAGGCCATTCTGGAGACGGCGTGCATCGATTGTTTCCCAATAGATTTGATTAGGAAGTGCCTTCTTATACTGCACAACATGGTTCATGTGTTTCAGCAGAGTTGAACTGGGATGCATCCCCACTCTAGCCAACGACTCAATGCCTAAATAAAAGGATCAGTTCCCCAAACTGTCTCTTTGTCTCGTATGCCTGAGTCCCCAGCTTGATCTCCGCAACCACTGAGAAAGCCAGTTTTGCATGTTTTTAGGTCCAACGCCTAGTTCCATCAAGACACCGCAAGAAACTGTAACGTCCCTAGACTGGTGATCACTTCCCGAAGATTGAAGTTGACAAGTAGGGAAAAGCCACTATTGTGAGCTACCAGATGCCGCATATTTTTTGGGTCTTGGCCGTCTTCCAGGCTGTAGCAGGCCCTGTAATTTGGCCGTGGTCACGCAATGAAGCAATCCCTTCTCTAAGCGATCGTGTCGAGCCATGGAAACTCACGGCTTCTGTAGCTCTTGGGAAGATCCAGGCTGATGAGATGTCAGTCCAAGAGTATGCTGAGTCTTTACTTGAGAAGATCAAGGCTCGCGACGAAGACGTCAAAGATTGGGCGTATCTGGACGAAAAGAGGGTCATACAGGAAGCAAGACTCCTAGATGAGATCCCTAAGAAGAATAGAGGGCCTCTTCATGGACTTCCAATCGCTGTGAAGGATGTCATTTACACGAAAGGTAAGTTGACCAGGCTATATCCGACACTAAGATGGGGGCTTATTATTGTATAGACATGCCTACTCAGTTCAACTCGCCACTATACGATGGGCATTTTCCCGCGACAGATGCCGCTTCTGTACGAATTCTTCGTAATGCTGGTGCCCTTATCTTCGGTATGTTCTATATACGTCTTTGCAAACTTGCAACTAACAGACTATGCAAAACAACTACAACGGAATTCGCTGCCATCCATGTCGGCCCCAAGACTCGTAACCCCCATGACCTCCTACGAACGCCGGGCGGATCATCCAGCGGGTTTGGCGCTGCTGTCGCCGATTTCCAGGTCCCTATGGCCCTTGGCACACAAACAGGCGGGTCCTTGATTCGTCCAGCTTCGTTCAATGGGATATACGGTTTCAAACCAACGTGGAACTCTGTTTCTCGCGAGGGATAGAAGATATACGCTCTGATGTATGATACCCTTGGATGGTATGGACGGTGTGTTGACGACCTAGTCCTCCTGGCCGACGTCTTTGATCTCCAGGATGACAAGGATGAAGAGCATGCTTTCAAAGGCATCGAAGGCGCACGTTTCGCGCTTTGCAAGACGAGCGTCTGGCCTATGGCTGGTCCTGGAACACAAGACGCTCTCGCCCGCGCTGCAGATCTTCTCAGATCCCATGGTGCGGAAGTCCATGAGCTTGAGCTTCCTTCGGCATTCGATGATGTGCCAGAGTGGCATCGCATTGGGCTTCATACCGAGGGCCGTACTTCATTCCTACCTGAATACAGAGTTGGAAAAGACCAAATCGGCCAAGTCTTGATCGAGCATGTCGAGAACTTGGATAATTTCACTCGCAAGACGCAGCTGATGGCTAGCGACAACTTGGCCGCCGCGAGGCCTGCTTTCGACTTTATCGCCTCGCAGTATGCAGCTATCATCACGCCGAGTGTACCAGATGAGGCACCTGTAGGTGTGGAGAGTACCGGAAGCCATGTTTTCTGTGCGATGTGGAGTGTACGTGATCAAGTCGTTGCGAAATCTGAGGTAGCTGATAATTGTATTGGGCCTTCATACCCCGGTCTTGAATGTACCGGGCTTCAAGGGTGAACATGACATGCCTCTTGGCCTGTCTCTCGTCGCATCGCGATATCGCGACCGTCACCTCTTGGAGGTCGGCAAGGCGGTCGGTAAAATCTTTGAAGCCGAAGGCGGTTGGGAGACCAAAACTGAGTTAGAGAAGGAAGTGGCGACGGTATGAAAAATGGAAAATAAAAGTGACACAAAATGGTAGGTCACCAAGGGATGTGATGCGTGCATTCTCGCCAATCTTCTTCAAGTAACGCTCAAGACCTGGGCTACAGTAACGTGTAGAACAGGCCAGGGAGTCCTCAAGTCGCTGGAGACAACTCATTTCAAACACACATAGAAGAACATTTCTGTTGAAAGACTGGCAAAGCAGCAAGTATCAAGCTAGATATGTTATGTTATGTTATGTATATTTTTCGTCCGGGGGGCCGTAGGCCCCGAAAGTCCCCTGCTGGGGCACAGGACGTGCTGAGCTAGAGAATTGGGTATCTATCTATACGCTAATTACAGAAATACCAT
>JACTAS010000185.1:0-29095 GCA_014884825.1 Fusarium sp. 190-020-2 | reverse complement strand
CTCACAGCTGCTGCGCTTTTTTACGAGAGCTATTGGGGGAGGTTTGGAGGATGGGGTTATGGAGAACCTATGATGTATGAAGATTCTGCATATGGATATGGAGAACATGTGCTTGTGTAATTTGGTTGTGCTCTTTAGTAGCAAGGCATCTAACAATTGAGTCAACTTTGGCTGCCTGATGGATTGTCCCAGGAGAAGAAAAGTTTAGTCCTTAGTTTCGATTCAGCCAAAGAGCTTCTTCTACGCATAAAACGACAATGAGTATGTCCAGTGGCGGAAAAAAGTATTTTGCTACTGTTTGACATTAAATCCAGGGGGAATCAGCACTTAGGTTTTCCAGACCACAACGCAAATTCCTAGTCTTATATAGCTCGATTAGGTATCTGTATGTCTAATTAAGATGTAAATACATTTTGCCTGTCTTACATCTATGATGCTGTTGCATTACGGGGGTTGAACTTAACGACCTCGAAGGCCGTTGAGAACAGATGCGGTTTAGCGTTACATTTCCCTATTTCGGACTAGTACGTCTCTAGGGTAAGCGTTACATTTTCCTAATCAGGTTAGCCCAATTTCATTGGCCAAAAACGTCAATGTCTGAAGCGAAATCAGTAAACTTTACCCGCAACAACGCAAAACAACAATGAAATTCCGATTCGTGGACGAAGATGACCCCGCTACGCTACATCGACGTCGCCTACTGTACAAAGGACCATCAGAATCCCGCCGGGTTGTCTACTTTTTGTCCATGCCAACCCTGAGCCTAGTGCTCCATACCAAAATCAATTCTACGTTGAATTCATTGGTTTCACGTCTAACAATGCGGGGTAGAATTTAATTCCTAGACCCACCCAGCAGGTTTGAATTACACAGGGGTTGAGTTGATTTTGTATTAACTATAACTTATTGTATATAGCAATTACGAAGGTGATTGGAGCAGGGTTTAAAGTAGAACGCGATAGGATGCGTTGCGTAAAGTCCTATCAAGTACTGAATACTAAATGGTGTCATTCTCGATCGAGTTTTAAAGTTTATTAAGATCATACAATCAGCAACTGAATCATTACTATGGCTTCCCCTATATGGTCTAAGCCGTACAGTGCATTTTGCGACAATGTTTCAATGAGATGTTAAATGAGGTTATGCGATCTTCAGTGATCCGAAAGCGAAAATAAAATGTTAAGCTCCAATGGTGCAGGGTAGATTGCCTGCCAAGTAATGACCATTTATACCTAATTGGGGATAGTGTCTGACAAGAAGTCGAAATATCACTCGAGTCACCCCGCCAACCAAGCGATAAACAAATTATCGCGCATGACATAATAGCGGGGCATTCTTTTACTACTAGAATTACTGCTATGTTTATGTTAACTTGTCATCCACATCATCATCAATGTCAGCGTAGCAAAACTAGTTGCATTCCACGCATTGTGATAACACTCATGGAATTCAACTTACTTATCCATCAAGTCACGCATTGGCTTGATCATCTCCCTTTTGAACAATCTACGCCAGACATTTCGAAAGCCAACCAAGCTTGCGCCCTCAAACGACGACGATCTCTTAAACTCAGCGAGCCCCGAAAGCGTCGTTATCCCGTATCTCCTCCAAGGTCAAGAGACGAGAACTCTCAAGACTCAACGTCATCAGAGATGCTACCGTCGACACCCGGAAAGAAACGGGCTCATGGCGACGACACAAATCTCGATAATGAACAAACCCCACGACCTGAAACCATAAGCACAAGCAGGCATCCACTGGATAATCCTCCGGATCTTGGCTTGAGAAGCAATGCTTCGAGTTTTGCTTCGCGAAGTGATGCCTCCGTGTCACGCGACAGCAAACGCTCAAAGCGGTCGCAGTCACCGACCAAACTATTTCCTATGTACGGGCCAGAGGGCCAAAGATTAATTAGAGATGCACTCAGCACGACAGCACCGCGACAGTCTTTGCCTTCGTCCCTTTCTGAATTAATCCAAGATATCAATGATATATCCAGAGGCTTCAGCATTATTCCGCAAAGCATGAAGGCAGCTCTAGATCAGCATCTCAAGAACACCGCGCCACTTGATCGACTGCACGGCTTTATGTTCTTTGAAGATACCAATAGTATCAAGGACCTCGACGAATCACTTGATTGGGCGTCAGCTAGGGAAGTCCTTCGTCGTGCTTTGCGCATCGCTGATCGGTCTGGCCAATGCTCCCAGCTGCTTAGCGACGAGTCGGCGTGGAACAACATGGTGCATACTCCTCTGCTCGAACTGTTTGCTCGCGATATGTACAGCTGTACAAATCAAGAACTTCTTGACTTCATATCTTGGTATGTTTAAGTTGGGACTTCATCCATACCTCATCCACCACTGACCTTGGAACCCTGCAGCACGACGACAAACGTCGACTCAGCATATCATAGATTCCCCGACACAGCAAGCCGGGTTGACTACGTCCTACGTTTCATACCAGAACGTGATCCTACCTTCCATGCCCCATCTGACGTTTTGGCGCCCTGCTTCAATTGGACGTCCGACAAACTGCTGCAACAGTACCCACTCGCCTTTAGCATCGAAACTAAGCGTTACGGTGGTAACACGGCAAAAGGGGAGCAGCAGATGGGGATTTGGCACGCCGCTCAGTGGGAATTTTTAATATCCAGGACTGGCTCAGTGGCTACAAATAAGCTCGAATTCATACCAGGCGTTGTGGTACAGGGTCATATTTGGTCACTTGTTATCACGACGAGGTCCCAAGCTATAACGGTATGTGGAGATGGTTACGTTCAAACGAATAAGGTGGCTAATTTGTTGGGATAGACTGTTCTTTGTAGTGTTGAATTTGGAAATACCAGCTCTGTTATTGGCGTGCTCCAAGTCATCGCTGGTCTGCGACGTCTGCGAAAATGGTCTCTTGAAATCTTATGGCCGTGGTATAAAGAGAATCTACCTGGACTTTGTCAGCTCTGACTATTTCACACTCAGCTTGACTCTCCCTACTGTACCAATTACTATCTATGATGGTTGGAGGGACTGATTTGTGAAATTGTGCACAAGAGCCGTTCGTTCTATATAATAAATTGATGATGGGCGCTAGATCGCAAACAAAGTTAATCCGTATTCTCCCATCGTGTTTGGCACCAATCGCCACCCTACTCTTCTATTCCTAGTCGCGGGTCGCCTACTACTGTACCAATTACCACCGTATCAGGTCCTGATACACGAATTGATGGTCCGTGTCCTAAGGATATGCACTGTGTTTCCTGTTTTTGACCAATCACCGTCTAACACTTCCGCCCTATGTTTCCCCATATTACAGGGGGTAGAATTCCTTGAAAACGATAAGGGTAGAGTTCTTTTTTGGTGGTTACCAATCATAACATCACGATCTCATTACGTAAGGAGCGAGCCCGCTGTAGACCCATCAAGTCGTGGATTATTCCCCTATTGAGAAACCCCGCATTACTCCACCATTTTCGTCGCAGCTGCTTGAATTTGGCCCTCACAAAACGAGTTCCGAACATATCCTGGATCCACTGCTAAACCCTCGAGGAAGGCGGCTCACCGCCGACGTCGTGAGCGTCCAAGTACCCAATCTGAGAAAGAGAAGCTAAGTTTCTGTGACAGAGGCACCTACTCGCTTAGAGCACGCGACAGACAAACAGCGCGGACGTCGACTGCAGCTAAAGAACGAGTAATGTTGGGTTAGGACTCTGAAGAATTCAAGCAGTTCGCCGTCTTTAGGTGATCCTGGTGGACACATCTATCTTTATTTTGTGAATAAAGACCAATATTTTCTGCAAGATAGCAAGCGGAAAGATGTCCCTTGGGATAATATCGAATTTAGGAAGGGATTTGCTGTTCAGAATATAGACAAGCTGGCGAAGAAGGTGATTGAAAAGATTTTGCGTCAGCCGCAGAGGCACTATTCGATAGGTGAAATTTAAATCACTCAGGGTCAGCGTCTCTCCTCCTCCTCCTCCTCCTCCTACTACTACTACTACTATACTACTACTACTACTATACTACTACTACTACTATACTACTACTACTACTATACTACTACTACTACTATACTACTACTATATCAACTGCCGTTGGTGATGACATCCAATAACAGTTTTTGTAACCCGCGTGTCTCTCTTTCCGTGTTAATGAGACTCATACTACTATAAAACGGTCGCTTGAGAACCGTGGCTACCCAGCCTATCACCATCGATGGACAGCCACATCTGACTTATCGGTACCCCAGGCTTCTCCTCGCCATTACAGAGCACTGCCTTCTTGCCTGCCCGATTCTATGAAGAAGACATTGAAGAGAGTGAATGGAAATATAGTCTCGATAACTGGATGTTAGATATTGAGAGTATGAATGCATTTGCCAAGTGACAGTGCAGCGTTGTGTAGCCGGCTTGGGGTTTCCTGGGAGGACGAGTAGACGGATAAGGAAAAAAAAGAGCAGCTATGGAGATGTATGGGGAAGAGGGTGATCTGGGGAGGTACAGAAACGCTACAGATATGTCTAGTTTTCAACGACATGATAGAGTAGCCAGCTATAAAAGTTCAATCTGTTAAGTAGATGCTATACTATCTTATCTTATATTATATATTTCTACCTAGGAAAAGCACAAAGGTCTTACTAAACTCATCATAGTTGTAAGTAAGCATAAACCTTGAACGGGGAAGTCTAACTTATGATATAACATACATGATAAGCGAGTGAACCATCCAAGCGAGTGAGCCACTGCACTGTGCAACTAAAAATCACCTACCCTATAGCACCCTACTACCTTGAATAAAATAGTAAGAAATCCACTAAAATTATCTTTAATTATAATAAATAAAGAAAGCCTAGTAATATATATTTTTCTTAGACTTTTAGCTATTTTATTTTATATAGAAAAGCTTATTTATACAGTATAAATAAGCTTTTTAAATACTAATCATTCTTTAAGCGCCTACTTCAGATGGGGGTTTACTTGTAGTCTTCCAGAGGATCTCCATTGTAACCAGAAACCTCAGGCCTTATTTGGCTCCAGGTTGAAGCTTAGCAAGGCGGTGGCTTTGTCGTCATCTTGGGTTTTTATTTTGGCATTAGATAAGTATGTGTCCTTGGGTTCAACTAGAAACATCAACCCTCTATTTAATGTCTCGTATCAAGGCCCAACCTTCAGTGATTCGGTCTGCTTTTACTATAGACAATGCATACGTTAGCAACTGATTAAACGATGAATAAGAAGCTAAATAAGCGGCAAATCCTCCACAGAGCGATAGAAAGCGGCGTACGAGTGCTGAAAACTCCAGAATCAGGCATCGCTATCCAAGACTAGCGACAGAGTCATTTGCAAGAAGATGGAACAGTGGGAAATCAAGCAACACAGCCTGTGCAACGTTCAGGGAATGGGGATAGATATCAGGAGTCTTCTAGGTAAGAAGACACTGTATTGTCACAAAAGAGCGGCCTCCGGCACCCCATCGCTCCTTGCCGGCAATTCATACATCATCCTAATACCTTCTTCTCCCCAATGACACTAGAATCTACGGGTGCTAGGTTCAAGATCAAGATTCAACGCACAGGAGATGTCATTGAGACGACACCGCATTAGTGCTATCAGAGTTTCACTCCGCAAAACTTGTTAGCTATACCTATCAATTTTCTTGAGTAACTCAAGCACGACTGACGCCCGGTCCTCCGCAAGCTTGATGCTAAATATACGGCTCGTGATCCCACTCTTCCAGTTTCTTCGTGTAACAAACCCATACCTTGTCTGGGTGCTCCTGTGCCTTCAGCCACATATCACGAAGGCTGACTCCCTCCCAGCGGGCAGCATAGAACCATGCGCTGAGTGACCAGATGGCGACTCTCACGCGGCCTTGATACTTCTCTCCGTGAGAGGCAGTTTCTTCTCCTGAAGGGTCCCAGTCTGCATCTTGTGCCCAAACCCAGTAGGGATCAAGAGTATGGTTCTCCCCAAACTCATCGTCCTCTGACAAGTCGGGAAGTAATTCAATAGGGATAGTTATGAAGGTATCGCGTAAAATCCCGGGAGATAAGTGATTTTCGTTCTCTTCCATGTATTGCTTGAAATGTCTGTTGAACAATTAGCATGTGGGTTTTTCGCCAAGCTCATAGGTCAACTCACTTCCTAAAATCTTCATCTTCAACTGAGTTGTCGTTGGGATAGAATGTAGGCCAGTCCTCGGTTAGGAGCGGCTCCAAGACTTTACGGCGGTTGTCCTCGCCTTGACAATGGATACTCCACCAAGTTGCATCGGCCATATTCCGCTCTGCAGTTGGCGCCATGCTGTCCTTGACCCGAGCCCATACTGATTCCCAGTCAGAGCCATACTTCTGATTGACTTCTCTTGGCAAGTAGTAGACAAAACCCCATTGTTGTCGTGTATCAAGGATCTTCTGCATCCAAGATGGCGGCGCCGGGGATACCTGTTTCCAGATTCTTCGCACGGTTTCCATGTACTCATGCGTCGGCTGGGCTTGTTCCTCTTCTGAAAGTTGTTCGATAGCAGGAATCATCCACTTGACATTTCTCCGAGCCCGCTTGAGTGCATTATATCGCACAAGCTCTCTGGCTCGGGCGGCAGGGGTTTGAAGATTCTCATCTCTGAGGCGTGCTTCACATATCTCCTGTAGTGTAGCACTGCCCCCATCGACATAATAAATGTCGCAATATACTAGTTTCAAAGCGTCCAAGCGGAAAGGCTTAGTGAGTCGATCAAAGCGTGCGATTGTACCGACCAAGATCTGACCGCTTCTCGCGACATTGTCCGTAATGCGTGATACCATCTTGTCCTCATCATAAGAGTAGGTCGTTCGGCCAAGCAGGGCGTATTTTACTGGTGTACATTCTATTACCTCTGAAGGATCAGTCAAGGCCAGTTGAACGAGGTCTCGGCCCGCAACCATTTCTTCCAACCTCTGGGCCTGTTTCTCTCTTGTGACGATGATGTGCAGCCTGGATAGTTCTGATCGTGGAAGATGTTGCAAGCGTTGGCGGCGCTCGGCCAGACCAAGGTGCAATACGCTCTTATAGAGCTCCAGGTTGGGGTCCATCGCGGCGGTCAATCAGTTCGACTAGTCGTGTCGTATTGATGAGACCGAGCGAATTAAGAGGAGATCAGTGGAAGATTTTATTCTTTTAGCGAACTCCACTATAGGGTAAGTAAAGAAAAGGGTAATAGAAGTAAGAAAGGTTAAAAGTAAGTTAAATTAAAAATAGAGATATATTTTAATTAGTAGAGAAAGATATATAAGTAGGGTAAGTTAAAATAATAGAGTATATATATAAATAAGAAAAAAAAAGAAAATAAAGGGTAATAATAGAAAAAGAAGAAATAAGATATATAAAGAGTTAGTTATTTAAAGAAAGGGTTAGGGTTAAGGGAGGGTTAATACATAGAGTAAAAGTAAAAGATAGAAAAAGGATTTAAAGAGGTAATATAAAAAGCAGAAGTAATAATAAGAGTAAGTATAGTAATATTATATAAAGTAGAAAGTATAAGATAAAGGAAAGGAAAAAAATAAAAAAAAATAAAAAAAATAAAAAGAGAGTAAGGGAAAAATAGAAAAGTAAAGATAGTAGAAAGAATAGAGATAAGGGTTTTATTTAGGAAATAAAAAAAAGGGAAAGAGGTGTCACAGCGCAAGACCAGACCGGATCCCTGTAGGTCACGTGGCGATACGTTATCGCAGAACTTTAGAAGATCAGATAGAGGACCTTTAGTGTTACGATCCTAGCGGTTACGTCACGTGGGCCCCATAAATTTCCTCCAATCACGACGATGGACCCACCCCCTAACGCTGGACCGACCTTCCAAACAGTTCGGTCCACCGATAAGATAAGAGACCGACGACCCTCACTCGACCATAAACATCAACGGTCCATGAGGGACCGACCACAGAACCACATCGGTCCTCACTACGATCTTTAGTATATAGAACACATCCATTAGCACTTTCATAGAACTTAGCTCACCAGCTATCAACAAGACTTCTTTACATCAATAAGCCTAACACGCATTACTTGATCATTAAGAGACGTGACAACCAACTCGCTCAGTTCAACGCCCTACGCAATCTGCAAACATAAACCTAGTACGGACTAGTTTCCCTGTTTGAAACCACCTTCGTCACATCTAGAACGTAGCTCCTGGAGCTACGTCTTGTCAATAGAGCCTGACCTGCCTGCAGTGCCTACCCGTAGCAATAGATTCTGTTCCGCCTGAAGCGTTCCCCGTTCACCTGTATACCGAGTCCAACCCGTGACAGAAGGTCTGTAGTTAAAGTAGTAAGTTAAGGATTGCTTACTGTAGTCTACTAAGGATAGGTAAATATATTAATTGAAAGTAAAAAGAAAAGTAAAGGCCGATATCTATTGTGGTAGAATTGAAGTAACTGAGAAATCCCTAGCTATATCTAATAGCAGTCAGTAAATAAGTACAGGGTATAGGCTATTGGCTGTGCATGGCTGACACAATTTGTCATGTGACCTCTTCCATGTGACATACCATCTGAACCCGCTCAAACCTTGTCTTACTTAACTATTTCTTCCATTACGTTTCACGCAAATTTCCTGTCGTTTTCAATCCCACCATGCGCTTAGCACTTCTTTTTGGCCCGATTGGCATCGCAAAGGCTTCTGGTGACTATTTTGAGCCTTTTCCTACTTGCGCTGATTGTCTACCCTCGAGTGTTCACGATGCGCCTGGGATTGGATTCAGTCTCTCGTTAACTTCCGGGTACGCTGTCCTTTACTTCTGATCCTAATTATTCATTCTCGCCAGCGATTATTAAACTAATTGATTAATTACTAGGACCGCTGCTGTGCACTTCTATAATGGCACTATTAAAAACATTGCGTCTATTCCTGCAGACCCGGAATATGTAGCACTTATGAAGCGTCTAGCCAATTCTCCTCCGTCTCCACCACTATCCAGATGGGAGAAGTTGCGACGATCTTTCAACAAAAAGATCGGAAGGCCAGCTACGCCCGATGTCGGCATTATCGCCACCATACTTGTCTCGCTACGCGACGTGACTTCTATCGCAGTCACGAGTCCGTTGGATAGAGTCGCTGTGTCGCACTCCCGAATTCAAGGCTTGGCAGAACCAGACCTCTGGGACGCGCTCGAATATGCGCATATTCGACCGTGGGTGGCCGCTGGTCTGCCCCGTCCAAAAGTTGTACTTCCTTTGCCCGCTGCCGGCGGATACCCAAGCCAGCTTCTCGAGTCATATGCTGTTTTCGCGGGACATGGAAAGGGTTTGTGTAAACACTACAAAAACTTCTGGCAATGTGCGGAGGAGCAGGACAATGTTCCGTTGGAGACAACCCTAGTCGTGGGAATCACTCCTACCGATTTACGTGGAGAGATTATCAGGACTCGGTCTGCATTTACGGATCTCCAGCCCAGACACGGTGACCGGGCGTTTGTAGACCTTGAACTAGGTCTAGCTACCTCGGAGGACAAACCCGACTTCTGGGCTCGCGTGACCGAAAGGTTGCAGGGTTTCTGCGGCACAGTTCCTGAAGGATTCCGCCTCGACACAATCTTGCTGACAGGAGAGAACGCGACACATCCGGCTTTTCTTCAAGCCTTACGAAGCGCGCTCGTAGGTAACGGGTACCTGCAGAGAGAAAGCGATAGCGGGGAAAAAATATCATTCGTTCATGAGGGGGGAGCAGTAATTGATCCTGTCTTTGCTAGTGCTAGAGGGGCAGCTCAATATGCAAGGTGGAGGCAGGAGGCGCCAATCGGGTGTGAAGAACAGGACAGGTGCGAGGAAGAGAGGAGGAGACAAGGCAAGCATGTTGAGTTGAGGTAACCAACAGTAACGTGTTGGTGACAGACTTAATTGTGGAGTATTTGAATTCAGGGGTTATCAGATCATTCAGCACGGACTTCCTGCTGCTTTAGAGTCAGGGCCGCTGCATTTTTATCGCTAAGCGTAATTGTTTAATTTGCGTGGTCTGTTAGGACTTCATTATTCTGCTTGGCACGAACCAACAGGAAGGCGAAAGGTGGCGCAATGGAAAGCGAGATAAATGTATGGATGACACGATAAGGTTCTGACGTTCCATTTAGCCTGAAAGTAACTTAGCAAATCCTTGGCATAGGAGCACGGGACCGTTAGTAAATAGCGCATTTTGCAATCCTTGTTGTCTCTTTGCTCAAGTATGCTTTTACCTGTTTTGTTCAGCTTGGATTATCAGTCCCTTGCAACCTCTCCCAATTGTTGATATGACACAACATAGTTTATTATAGTTGAATATTCTTAGAGAGGCAGTTTTTCATTTACTGTAAAACCAGTATGTAAGGAAAGTAGCCAGCACTGAGGCGTACGATTAACAGGCATGCAAGTTGCGTGCATTTAGTTAAATTAAACCGAGTAGACCCCATTCTCAAATATCAACAACCAACAGCAAAACTCATGTTCGCCTAAATAAACTATCCACAAGCTTGACGATTTACGGAAGGCCCGGAGGAAGCTTCTGCATGTCAATCCAACTTTGTTGGTCCCAAGGCAGAGCCTGTCTACTCTCTTGTCGTGCCATGCTTATCAATATGCAGGAACTTTCGCCATCTCGATCTTAGCTTGCTGGTCTCGTGGTGAAGTCTTTGGGGACAGAACCAACAGAAAGTTGCATCGAATTTCGGGCACGTCGACGTATCCGTGATAGCTTGAGTGATGAGATTCAGAACTTGCATCATGAAATCTCTCACTGGAGATGCCTCGCGATTTTCCGATCAGCACGACAAAGAACAGGTTCAGCTAGCGAAGATAGCGTGATGGTTCCGTTCGGTCTTTTGAGGTTGGGAATTTTTAATATGCCGTTAGATTTGTGTGAAAACTACAAGTATAAAGCTTCATTGTCTCGTCTCCCGTGTCTTCAATCTGTACAAGCCACTCACTACATTCGCTCTTTACATGCCCAGAACACTCTCTCAACTCTTTCATTCTCTTAGTCTTTACATTTTACTTGTTCTTGGTTCGCTTCTTTACTACAGACCAATGTCTTAGTGAGCTACACCAGATCCATTCCTTCTGCGACGGAATTCTTTCACAACATTTGATTTTTACCGTCTCTTCTCTTACATATTATTCCTTATATTTATATTTACTGGCATATTTCTTTTGGAATGTCCCGAATCAAACTTCAGGTGATCCTTATATGGGTAGCGTCCCTGTTGTCTGCACTATTCTCTCTTGCCTCTGCCCAAACCATTCCCAACCTACGTGTTTTGCCTCTTGGAGATTCAATCACCAAGGGGAGTGGGTCTTCGCATGGAAATGGCTACCGAGGATATCTCAGAGAGAAGCTCGTAGCCTACGTGTCTGGCTCCGACTCAGCCGTCGATATGGTCGGGAGTTTGAAGCACGGGAACATGGCTGATGATGACCACGAGGGTCATAGCGGCGAGTATTTGAGAGAAATCAATGAATATTGGAAACTCTCAATTCGTTCACGACCTAACGTGGTACTCATCCATGCGGGAACCAACAATATGGATAAGGAGCGAGATTTAGACGAGGCCCCTGCTCTCATGAGATCCATTGTTCTTGGAATCATGGAACAAGCTCCCGAGGCTGTTGTCCTCGTTGCTCCAGTCATCTGGGCCAATGATGAGCGCATGAACGCCAACACAAACAAGTTCAACGCGGCTATCAAGTCGATGATCAAGACAATGCAAGAGGATAACCGCCGTATTCTGGAGGTACCTATCTCTATTGGACTCGGCGACCTATCTGATAAAAAGCACCCCAACAATGGTGGATATCAGAAGATGGCCAACGCTTGGTTTGAAGCAATCAAAGACGCTTTCAACAGAGGCTGGCTTAAGTCCCCTATCAAGCTCAGTGCTGATAACGTTCCAGGCGTTGGTCTTGGAATTAATGCTGGAGGCGGTATGGGGAGCAACCCTGTTGGCTCAACCGGAAACGCTGGCTGCCAAGGCGGGAACTGGGAGAAAAGGGGAACCATCTTCGATGATTACCGCTCCTGGGAGTCTGTCGGAACTATCAGAAGTCCTACGGGATTTGGCAAGAGGGAGAATGTAATCCTTGCTGATCTGAACAACGATGGAGTCGCTGATTACATCGTCGCTGAAGACGACGGAACCGTCCGAGCATGGATCAACGGTGGCAAGCCGAATGAGTGGATGGGCGCCGGCAAGATTAATCCTGCCTGGAAGGATGTTACAGGAAATATGATCCGCATGGCAGATGTCGATAACGATGGAAGAGCTGATATGATCGTTGTCTCATCCAATGGTGCTGCTCGAGTCTGGAAAAACACCAAGGATGGAAGCGGCCTGAAGTTCGTGGCTCTTGATTCCAACTGGGCCACTGGCCTAGAGTCACGCGATAAGATTCACTTCCAGGATATGGATGGCGATGGATACGCTGACTATGTCATCGTGTACAGTGGCGGCGCAGTGAAGTGGGCAAGAAACACAGGGAACAACGGCAAAGATTCCAGTAAAAAGAACTGGGAGACGGCTGTGACTATCGCACCAGGTCCCAGCGATCTGCCCCCCAACGGAGCTCGACTGTACGATCTAGACGGCGACAAGAAGTCTGACTATATAATTGTCTACGACGGGGGCGCAGTCAAAGCTCTTCGCAACACTGGAAACCTCAACGATATCAACGCGGGTACCAATAGTGGTCGAAATTGGGAAGACCTTGGCACTATTGCACCCGGTGTTTCAGGTGTTACTGGCGAGATGATCCGGTTTGCTGATATGGATGGCGATGGCCTCGCAGACTTTCTCGCTGTAGCCTCCGATGGCAGTATCCGTATGTGGAGGAATACCGGCGCTGTTGGATCCTCAAAAGGTGTCACATTGCGTCTGGCTGATTTGGACGGCGATGGAAAAGCCGATGTCGTTGCTCTTGGCTCCAAGGGACGAGCTCGGGCTTGGCTCAACAAAGGCGTTGGAAACTGGGAAGACATCGGCGAGATCGCACCAGGGTTCAAGGAAGACTTGTCCTCGGCCAGGATCGAATTCGCGGATGTCAACGGTGATGGCCTCGATGATCTCCTGATCATATACGGAGGCGGCGCTGTTAAAGCATATCTCAACAACGGCAATATCCCGGACGTGGGTAAGGGCCGAATCTGGCAACCAGCCCGAGTCATTGCTCCCGGCGTGGGAGAGCCAGGGAGAAAGGTCAGATTTGCCGATGTCAATGGTGATGGCTATGCCGACTATTTGGTGGTCTTTGATGGTGGGGCAGTGGACGCCTATCTCAACCTGAAGAATATTCCCTCAAAGGGAGGGCGAATCTGGTCACAGAGAAGCACTGTTGCAACCGGGGTTGGTCAGCCAGGCTCCAAGATCGCATTTGCTGACATCACTGGTGATGGCCGGGCTGAGTACATTGTCCAGTTCGATGGTGGCGCTGCGAACGCCTACAACAACACTGGAAACATCCCCAATGCCGGAAAGCCACGCAACTGGGACTTCATGGGTACTATTGCTGGCGGTGTGACACCTCAGGGACCTGTTGTCTTTGCTGACATCAACGGCGATGGCAAGGATGACTACTTGGTCGTTTTTGAAGATGGCAAGATCAACGCCTATGTCAACACGTGCGACTGGAAGCCCATTCCATCCAGCGGGAGTGATGGAGGCGATAGCGACAAGTCAGAGGTCCATGACGCCTCATTAGGTGTTTATATGGAAGGATGCACTTCCGATCAGCAAAAGCTTGTCGCTGAAGCATGGAAGGATGCCGGGGATGTTGCACAGGTTCATCACCAGTGGAGTCCAAAAGGTAAGTGGCAAGACGCCACAACGATGTATCTCGGAAAGGAGTCAATGAACGGACATGGACTATTTGGGCGACCGGGGCCAGAGTGGTGTAAGTTAACTGATTCTTATCCACTGTATTTGTTGATTGATGGGCTAACTATACGGGACCAGACACTATTGATAGGCAGCATTCAATCCACTTCTCTGGGTTCGGAAAACATCCAAGATGGACCTACGCATATTTGTATTGCGATGAAGGGAAGATAATCAAAGACGACGGACTATGCAAGGAACACCCGGGACTGAATGCGTACACATGGGACTCCATAGGAACATTTTGGACAAATCATTACGTGGTAAGTGAGCACGTGTTTCAGAATGTCTAGATTCTTTTGGCTGACGATTCATAGGTCTTTTGCCCCAGATGGTTTACCAAGAAGCTGAGCAATGTTGATATCCTTGTGGAGCTAGGCAGGGACAAGGCCAAGCAAAAATACATCAACCCTTGGAAGGACTCTCGAGCTCGCACTATGTACCACGAAACGTTCCACTGGGAGCGCACGGTATCCGATCCCAAGTGTTTGGACTACGCGTACGCACCGGAAAAGGTGGTGGAGCGGGCAGAAACTGGCACGGAGAATGCCATATTGAACGCCGAGAATTTTGCTTTGGCTGGTTTCGCTATCTACGCCCAGGACCAGTTTGGTCTCAAGGAGCCTCCCATCCCCGACAAGTCGTGGGCCTTGGATAACGAGGATGAGGGCATTTCGGTACTCAAAGAAGCACCATCTGGCTGGGTGGAGCCCGAGAGCGTCAGCAAGACCAGCTTCAAGCCTCATCCCAGATACAATGTCAAGAAGCTGTCCGATCTTGGCACCACGGAGCCAGTGCAGTTCCGGTAAGCCTGAATCTTCTATTCTGATGCCGATATGTCCAGCATGCTAACCAACCTGATTTTCTTACTACAGGGGCTGTCTTCACGAAGAGCTGTTCGCCACCGAGGACCAATGCAAGACCTACTGCACTGCAAATGGTTGCACCAAGACGAAGAACAAGGATGGAGAGGAGCGATTCGAATGCGACTGTGGAGAGCGGAAGAAGGGCGATTGCAGCGCTGGCACATATAGCGGCCTGTGGCAATGCGAGAACAGGTGTGATGGTGGTAAGTGCGAGAGAGAATTGGGTACGGGAGACTTCAACTGCACTGGCTGCGCCAAGGAAGAGTCAAAGTGCGAGGATGGAGTGTATGATGACTTTGACAAATGCTTTGACAATTGTCATCAGGGCATGTGTTCGGAGAGCGCGGGAGAGGATGGTGTTACTTGTAAGTGTTGAAAGACATTCAAGTCGGCATGATGATGGTTGGGCTAGTAAAGAGTGAGGGGTTTATTCCTATATGAATAGGTAGTCTTCGACATTTTGAATTAATATCTCTTTGCTTTGTCTGTACGATATTCTTCATCTTGATGGGTATAAACATATCGATGGCTTGACTTTGGTAGGTCAAATAGAGTCCGAATCCCGAATTATCTTTGCCAAGCCGGCTAGGTCCTTGGGGGTACTGTTGTTGAACGGATCGTGTGCGCCTTGATGTCCTTAATTGTATGTGTATTGTCCCAACTCCATCCCCCCGCCTTCCTCGGAGAGGGGTCTGCTTATTATGCTTTCCTGAATGGGTCTAGGGTTGCCGACAGCTGACTATTAGGTCACATGATACCCCGTGTGGCCATCCTACTGTTCAACAATTATGCTGTGCCATAGACGTAAATTCGTCTCCTGTCCGAAACCTCTGCCTTGACTGATTTTCCTTATGGAATGCTTTAAACAGCTCGTTATAAATACGCCGGCGCCAATCCTTTTGGCTCGTGAAGGCCTTGCCCAGTATTGATTGAAAACTCATAGACGACTTTGAAATAGTTTGTATGACGATTTTGGCGAGAATGGTTAATGATGCATCTGTAGGTTTCCCTCATGTACCTGTCATGTAACAGGGGTCATGTGGGGTAAGGTACTGTTAGATACGCAGCTATACGATGGGGTAAGTGTATTAAGATATGGACCAGAAACTGGTGATCTTATTGATTGAAGTCTCATGATGCCTTGTCTTTTTTTCTCTCGTCAGAGTACGGGGGCGTTGGTCGATTCTTGATGCTTTCACAGCCACACGCCACACATATTGCTATAATGAAGGGCAAACTCCCTTCTATCCGCACGCAGATACGCCGCCTTCGCCGCCATTTCATCCTACATTCGTGGCGGAGGCACTGCATTCGATTATCATCTCGCAGTCATCATATTCTTGATTGCGCCCGCCGTGTTTATTACCCTTTTTTTAATTTTAGGGAGAGTCAAATATAATAATAAGCAGCCACAAAACGCTGATGCGTGCGACGATTTTGGGTGATTGGTCTCAATCGTGGAGGCGCTACCTCGGGACATGACGCATCCGCTCTGAGCACTGTTTGCCATCACTTCTCAGCGCTAGTGCAGATAGGGTGCAATATTAAGCATTTAAGCTTACCTAGTAACTAAATAGACACCGCTTACCTACTCTTCTATTCTAGATCGTCGCCTGCCCCTGTTCGTCGGTTGCCCCCTGTAAGTTGCCTCATACCCCAACGCCCGTTTTATCTCCGGCGGAAGACCTAAAATCCAATCTCCTCCACTCTCCTGCTTGCTTACCGCTTTGGAAACAGTGCTAGGGTTATGTCATTCACGCGATCGCGTCCGGAACGCGACTGATCGCATACTCATGCTTTTGCTCATGCTTATGGATTAGAACCACTCATCTTTCTTTAACCTTAGTCTCCTTACAAGATTTAATCATTCAATATAATCGTCATGGATCTGAACGATCTCTTCTATTACGATAGCCACTGGCACATTCTCATATGTAAAAGATGCAGCACTACATCCCTATTGTCCGTCCCATTTTCAGTAAAAGAGGAAACCCTGTCAGTATCTAAGGCTGTGATTGGCTAGAGAGAGGGACCAGGGTGGGGTGAGGTTGAAAGCCTCTTTCAGTCAAAGTGGGAGACCCCTGTGGGCTGGGGGAAGTACCAGCGGCAGCATATTATGCGGGGTAAGCGACATAGCGTCGACAGGGGTAAGGAAAGAGTCAAGTGAAAGAGGATTTCATTGAAAGAGGCGAAGGTGATTGGCAAGAAAAAAACAGCCAGCAGCAGAAAAAGAAAGTTCAATAGGAGAGATTTTTTTAAGAGAGACACCTAGGATATAACAAAATAAAATAGAAAAATAGCTAGAAAAAGTTAAAAATAAAAGGGGATAGAAAGAGATAAGGAGATAGAGATAAAGAGAGGTACTGTATAGCGCGATGGTGCTAGCCGGCCCAAAACCCCTTTGCATCACTGACCAGTTTGGGCAGTTTCTGAAGCTCTTGGGGGAAAGGGAAAACAACCTCGGTCTATTGACGTTTTCTGTTTTGATGCAAACCCTGCCGAAGGCTTAAAAGCGGCCAGCTTGACCGGCTGCAGCCACAACAGCCCGTTTGATGGGGTAAGCAAGGCAGACTTCGACACATGCTAGTCCGTACACAGGGGCTTAATAGCGGGCAGCCAACCGCCTAACTGGTGCACAGGGCGTCCGAGGCTAGCAATTCGATACAATGGGAGCGAATGGGCAATCATTGGCTGTCATGCGTTCCTTGGTTGTGAGGTGACAGGCTTATCTGCCCCCCATGTCAGCATCAAGTCATTGTTAGGCACACCGGCCCGCTCCGCGGAGATCGCTGAGTCCTGGCCAGATGATCTGTATTGCCGATTCGCCTCCAAAGAAGAAAACATCCTGCTACATTACAGGTGTTGGCTGTAACCGAGCTTTCTCTCTCGCCTTATGATAAATACCGACGAGTTGCTTTATGTATGGCGACAGATAAGATGGATGAACCGCAAGATACGGCAGTTTTTTAACTTAGATTGCTCAAAAGTTCTTAAACTATTGCTGCCTGGAATTTAAACCTCCGGCAACACCAACGCAGTTATGCACTTTGCCAGCCGTATTGCGCATTGCCTCTGTCGAGCTGAGGTGGCTACCTGAAACTCGAAGGAGGCCCGAGCGTTGATCGTTGACCAAATGACCTTCTTTATGTTTCAAGCGACATAATCTGACGTGGCATAGGGTCCGGGGAAGGGAGGTGATCCCGTTGTTACAGTCTGATGGATCTTCGCATTGTTGATTAGACCATTGCTAAGTGGGACTGATCACAACAGCGTGTCCGCGATTACAAAGAGCAAGGGTGCTGCTGACCAGGACATCGCGCACGCTGGGTGGAGACTGTTCGTTTTATTCGTAATATAATTAGCTAAGCCCTCCACGTATTACTGATGAAAGAAGATTTTACAAGGGTACGAGCCAATGAGAGGTGGTGAATTTCCTCTTTTACTTGAAATGAGACGGACAATCGGGATGTAGTCCCCGCCGCCCTACCTGCAATCATTTCCAAGCCATCAAGTTAGGCTGCAACATCCGTGGTCGCTGCCCAACTTCCGCGACCGTGTATCGCGCAGACTGCGACGCGTAGGCGCCACCCAACGAACCCATCCAGCTGACCCGTCAACAAATGTCAGGTCGTCATTTTCCATCTGGCCTTCGAAGACTGAGACCGACAACGCCCACACGTTCACGATCCGACCTCGAGCAAGTCCTGTTGCTCGTGCTTGTGGGTTCCATGGCTCAGCAAGATCCCTCATTCTGGCCGGTAGGCTGGCTGCCGAAATAGCGTTCGATTTTTTTATTTTTTTTTGTCCCTGCGCTCTAACGTTGCTCGCAGTTCGTAACCAAGGTGCTTGGGAGTAGAGATGGCGTCGCAGACGCCTTGCCCGCTTCCAACCACTACTATGACAGCGCTGGAAGGAGGAAGCGCCGCATCGTCGGCAATCCAGTTCACGACGTGACACACTTTCTAGAGACGGAACTATCGCTCGGACACCTGGATAAGATGCTTCCACATCTATGGTTTACCGGCTTACAGTATCCCGCCACAAAACTGCACCTGCAGGTCGCCATGGGCCGAGAGATCGTTATCGCCGACCGGATGGACCTTCACCTCATCTGGGACAACGACGGTAGGGTCTTCCTCAAGCCTGTTCCGAGCTTTCTTCTCGATCCGGACTTTTGGCGGACCCACCTGCGGTGTCCTGATGCGTGTGCGTCTCAGGATCCTCTGCTGGCTTTGTGTAGGGCGGACCTGCGGAGAGTCGCCCTAGGCTTCCTCTACACGTACGCCTGTCTCATATCTTCGGAGACCGACTTCTTCGTTGCCAACGAAACACGCCTCCTACGTCGCGAGGCAAACGACTCGGCCATCGAATGGGCAGCGTGGAAGGACTTCGTCAGGGAGCTCCTCGAAAACTACGACCCAGACAAGGTCCACCCGCGCTTCCTGCGCGCTGAGCTCCGCCTCTCCCGCATCAGCATCATCCATCGCTTCACCCGCTTCCCGCCCTTCGACCCATACCTTCGTGGCGGGCAGAACTACACCTACAGTAGCTTCTTCCGCGATAATCTTGCCTGGATCGCTGTCGCCGCCGTCTTCATCGCCCTCGTGCTGACCGCCATGCAGGTCGGCCTCGCTACGGAGCGGCTGCAAGGAGACGCGGCCTTCCAGCAGGCGTCGTATGGCTTCACTATCTTCGCCATCCTGGGGCCCTTGTGCGCGTTCGGTCTAGTGGTCCTGGGGGCGCTGTTCCATCTCGTCAAAGACCTGCCGTTGCTTCTTGAGGAGGCCGCACCGCCCATGAAATTCTGGAACCACGGAGAAGCAGGTGGGATCAGGCAGGGTTGCCCGGCGTCATAGATGCATATTGTTGTACAATAGTTGTATGTTGTGAGGTAGTGTTGTACAACTTTACAACAGTTGTACAACAATAAGGTCACGTGCAACGACCAAACGGGTAGAATTAAGGTGCCATGGCTCTATATCTTCGTCTATAGCATTCTAGTCATCTTGTAGACCTACATCCATAGGTGCCCCATCATCTCCAGCCAGTGGATTGCATACTAGACCCAATCCACCCTCTCCGGAGGGAACAATTAGTCCTTCTCGTAGCCAGTTGCCGATACATTCCACCTTCTCAAGATTCTTGCAAGTGATTCGAAGCCGGTCCCACGAAGCAGTACGTCGAGCACCTGAGAATGCTCTCTCTGGCTCAGCTGATTCAGATGGGATGGAAAGGATATCGATAGCCATCCGACTGAGCCGTGGATACTGTGCCCGTTGCTCAAGACGAGACCACCACTCAAGAGGAGTACAGTCGATTTCAAGAGGTAAAGCGTTGATAAAGGAATCCAAATTGTCTGAATCGGTAGAAATGGCCTTCTGCTTCACCTCAATTGACCTGAAAAGAAACGATAACTGACCATCCTTCTTCGAGGGTAGCGGTGCAGGACGACGTTCTGGTTCCTTTGAGATGGCAAGTCCTTGATACTCTGTCATCCAGATGTCCCGAGCACCAGCAATAGCTGTCTCATGCCAGTCTCGGGGCCAATTTTGCTGAATATATGCTAGTCGCTTAGAAGGATCAAGTAGTGAGGCGGCAGCATAGACCGGGACATCTTCAGTCATAGTATAGTATTTGTCTAAGACGAACCAGCCCATCTCAATGGCATGGGGCATCCGAGTATCCATTGAGCCAGGCTGCGAGTGCTGAACCTTTGCACTCTCATAGTGGAAGAGTAGAGCATCCATCAGAAAGAGGGACTGGGAGACAGAAGAGCATTTTCCCTCGGCATATAGAGTTGCTGATGCAAAGGGCTCAAGGAATGCATGGGTTTTGGCCAGCAAATCCCAATCAGAACCACTTAGAACAGTATCTTCAAGCTCTCTGTCATGCTCAAGGAGAAACTGATTAATCTAAACTTCCTTCCTAATGGCATTGTCGATCACTTCATACCAGGAGGACCATCGTGTGGCATTATCAATCCCAAGGCTGAGGCCGACAGCATCACGCCAGCTATCACTGTGGAGTGAGGAGTTACGAAGCCAGACAGCAAGGTTATGGAGCTTCTGGAGAGCTGGAATGCCTTGCTACCCAGTATAGTCCTCATCAATTCCAGTCTTCTGACTGGCCTTAGCTGTCGATTTGAGCCTTTTACCTTGCAGTACAGGCTCTTCCTGTTGTGATATGGTTTCTGCTAGTGTGGCGGCAAAGTGGTCGACCATATCCGCACTCTCATCACTAATAGTAGCATTGAGGGCTGATGTGAGAGCCTCCTTAGATCGAGCAAGAAGGAAGGATTGCAAGGAGAGGTTAATGATATGTATGACCAATGCACCGGATTCGACGCCTCTTGGGGTTGAAATCGATCCACTCTATGTCAGATAGGATCCAACTAGCTTGGAGACAGACGTATTCCCTTCGACCATAAGACTTCCGAACCCTTCCAATTTGAGTCTTGTTCTTCTCAGGATGCTCAACACGGAAGAAGCTGTAGAAGTCCCAGCCCAGCCGCTCGATGGCTGTTAATTGAGCAGATGTTGAACTGATAGGCGATGAGCTAGCCATAGTCGAGATTCTAGGAATAAATGCTTAAGTATATGGCACCCTAATGGTGCCTAAAGCGTCTAGGATTTGCAGTGAGATTCGCAGTATCAAAACAATAGAGACAGGGCTGCTCGGCCATAGCATTGATTGAAAAAGTCATGACTCGCATGTGGAAAATATCGAATCGAAGAAACCTCTTAATTTCTATCTAATGAGGGGCTGGGAGCTGGCTTCTTGTAGCTATGTTTCGTCATAAGCAGCATTGATGGCCTTTAGGCAGCCGTATGCTGCCTTGCGCTAGTTGTGATGTGGCGTTCGTGCTGTCCGTGAAACTATTCACGACAGTTATCCTTGGCCGTGACAGAGCTTATCCGAGGAGTAAAGAGAACATAAACTTATATGCCTGTCTGCTAACGGTGGGCGTCTACGAGCCATAAGTGTGCCACGGGTCGTAGCCATCAGTGAGGTCGTTTACTACTCAGCCGGTGGCGGATAGCTTCACGGCGTAACAAGGCCATCGTGGCCACGTCACGTTTCTGGTGTATACGAAAAAACCAATGTCTGGTTAGCTAACACTACCAACTTGACCAATTATATGGAGCGCCTTATTGTTGTACAACAGTTGTTTGGGAAGTCCGGTAGTGTTGTACAACTTCAACAAAAGTAGTGTTGTACAACTATACAACAGTTGTACTCATATAACAACACTACAATACGCATGTATGGTCAACTTCATCAAGGCCTATGCCAAAGCCAGGGAAGTGGGTATGACGAAGAAAAGCATCCTTTCAGGCTGGAGAGTAACTGGGAACTGGCCGATTTCACGACGGAAAGCGCTCATACATGCCGAAATCCAACCAGACAAGAAGGAAACGACGCCTGGATCAGACAGCCACAGAGACGGGCAAGTCGACTCTGATAATATGCCAAAGACCAGCCGTCACATCAGAGACCTGAGGAAGAACAAGAGCCCCTCTACCAGAAGGCGGTATTCTGTGATATCAAAAGGGTTTAAAGCCCAAGAGTCAAATATCGCCTCTCTCAGCACCAGAATAGCCAGTCTGGAGGAGGAAGTTGGCCAGTTGAGCAGAGGCAAGAAGAGAAAAGTGATACCGAACCCCAATAAGAATTTTATGACGCTGGCAGAGGCTCTAGCGGTTGGTGACACTATTTTAGAGCCAAACGAAGCAATTGAAAGGGTGGATATTATTGAGGATGTGATCGAGGTGGGAGGGATGGAAGAGAATGAGAGGTCAAATTCAGGGAAGGAAGAATTAGGTGTCGTACGCACCCGCACAGACCGTGAGGTTAAAAGGCCTAGAAAATATTAAAATAGATTCAATTTTGATCTGAATTCTAGAGATAAACTTATTTTTACTATTTTTATTACGGTTTTCCCATGAGGTTAAAAAAGTGCATTATGTATGGGGGATTTTTTTTTTCGCTGACCGGTAGGTGGGTATGACCGGCAGGTGGGTACTGCATGGTACGATAAGTTTGGCATTGTACTCCTCTACGCGTTCGCGCGCGAGATCATTGGCTGATTCGATGATAGAGACTGGTTGCTGTTCAAAAGTCGATGAGGGGCTGGCGCGCATGGCTCCTTCCGTAGCTGCAGCAATGGTAGCGGCATTGAGTGGTGAGGATGGTTTCTGAGCCATCCGCCTGGGACCGGGTGAAACACCAATGGTGCCGTTCACGGCCGCAGGGCTGTTCTGCAAGAGGGCTGCACGGGCTCCTCGGTTCAGATTGGCAGGAGTGTGGATCCCTAAATCGAAGGGGTCCGGAGCAGCGGGCGGGTTCGTCGTAGACGAAGCCATCGCCGCGGCTTGCGGCTGCGCAAAGCGCAAAGCGCAAATTGAGGCGTTTGTTGTGCACTTGTTAAGGATTTGCGTGTAGACAGGGCCACTTTCTTAACAATTGTATGCCAAGAAATCGTGATTACAAAGGAAGGTGTGGAGCCGGAACAAATGGATGATCCGGCAGTTCTAGGGTAGCCGCTCGCTGTGCAAGAAATATCAGATATATCAGATGGATAGATGCCTGTATCTGAGTTGATTGATCTAATTGATATATCTGATTGTTAATCTGATCTGATGGCAGCCCTGGAGCTCGAGAAAGTCAACATCTTGTTCGAGAAGAACATAGAGATGTCTCAAAGTCAGGAATGTCTGAGTTGAATACAACGTTTCGAATTGGGAATATGGCGCAGGGGTTCTGGTGTTCGACATGGTTGATGACGGCCGGAAGTTCTTCATAGCCGAGGTCCGGAATCGGGAGTCAGGCCGTACGACTAGAGGATTTAGACAACAGAACGTTTTTTTCTGGAAGTTAGAGTTCTTGGTATTCGCGATCGCCGATGCCTGTGCACAATATAGCATGAAAGAGGGCCTGGGATGTTCTGAGATGGGTGAGGGAGGGAGGACGGGAGGACAAGCTTCCATCCTCGTATTTCAAATGCCGAGCCCCACTGGCGCCGCCGAACTTCCTCCGTACTAGCAAGAACGACTCCACACCACGTGACCTCCCGTATCTCCCCTCATCCCCGCCTCCAAGCCTTATTCCCCACCTGCTTTGGGAGCGTCTCATTACCAAAACAAAACCATGGACCTCAGACGAGATTTCCAGTTTGACCCCTTCTCAGAGGAGGGCCAAAATATCGACAGTCAAGATGGTTCTTTGCCTGATATTGACTGGTCTAATCCCGTTGAATTCCTTACCGCCATGGGAGGTCCAATGCCCGAACTTCCCTCTCCGGCCAAGATTCGGCGACAGGCTGGAGAATACTCGGCCAAGGTCTTTGCAAGTCACCATCTCCTAAAGCAAATTCTGGAGAGGCATGAGGCCACGATCCAGAAAAGGTGGACCAAGAAGACTCGGCAGCAGAGACTTCAAATTCTCCTCAAAGCTTGGCCAGCGATGCCTGCCTCTCATCGTCCTGATTTCGAGGCCTTTCGCAGAGAATCAAAGGAAGAACGAGAGAGAGGCTCAAAGTATAAAGACCACTACATGTGGCCCTACATCAACCAGGAGGACTTATCACAGCCTAAGCTTATGCTCTTGCTGCTGAATGCCAGAGGCCGTCGTCCGCCTCCGGCCTTTGCGGCGGCCGATAACGACGCAATGCATCTAGGCAAAGTGACAAAGGCACTGGTTCCTATCTTTCTTAACCTTCACACGATGGTATTGCATGGCGCCACGACGGCTGAGGGATATGGAAAGCTTCTTGATTGGGATTCGCACCCAGATGCCTTTGACTGGATGCACACACGCAAACAATTTCTCCCTGGGGAGGGCCTCCTTATTCTCGAGGCACAGGCTCGCTTGATGCCCTTCCTCGTTGATTTTTGTCACGAAGTCCTTCACGAGATCTCCGCCGACGCCATCGCCAGTAGCGCGTATAGCATCCAGCCCGAGCCATTTCTGAAGACGGACAGCGACGCTTCCGGCTTCATATCATTGGCAGCAATGGCTGCGGAAGCGCCTTACAGGCTACCGGCAAGGCTTGATCTCGAACGACTCACGTCTCTTCTCGAAGCCAAGATGTCAGCAGCAGAAGATCACGTGTGGGCGCTTCGTGAGGATCCTGCCTACTTTGCTGACCAGTTCCGCGAGATCAAAGATCACCGACAAGAAATGCTGCCTGATACCAGGGGACGTCCGCACCCTGCAACTCACAGGCTGCGGGAGAATACTCTCTGGGCCCGGGTAACCTTTGGTATGCTTTTAGATGCTTATGCGAGTCTCGAGTCCCTCACCGAGCTTCATCGGCAAGTCCAAAACCTGAGCATGCTACAGCAGAAGTTTCACAAAGAAATACTGCCCACCAAGGACTTGCCGAAGGAGTACTTTGTTTCTCTGCTCCGCTTCAAGTACTTCTTGGAGCAAACGGCAAAGGGGCCCTTGGACAAGCTCAAAGTAGCTGCCACAGCCTCTCCACCAATGCGGAAATTCTTCGTCCGTGAGCCACCTGTTGATCCTGACTCGACAAAGATATTCGTAAGGAGTTGCCCGGGGTTCAAGATGGAAAAGGTAGAACAACAGTTGATTTGGTTGTTGCAAACACTGTGGGAAGATGATTACGCCCTCTTTCTTGTTCGCGTGCCTAACGTCGTCGATGAGTTGGAGCGACTGCTACAGGCGGAACCTAAGGCGGACGCCCTCATATCGGCCCACGTGGCCAAGATGATCGGTGACCTAGCCATTGTCACACAGAGTCTCAAGCAACTCGAGCTCTATCAGCCATGGGCCCAACAGTTCGAGATGGCTTCGGCTGACCATGTGGAAGATTTCAAAGAGGAGTACACCGCGCTACAGAAACCTATGGCACAGCTTCACGCTGCATTTTTACAAAAGGGCCTGGACAACGCCGCTAGACTTGCGGAGCCGTCAGGTGGCAAATTTACCTACCCATATAGCAAACGTCGGACAAAGGAGACGGTAGACGCTTTGCGACAGGCCGAGTCGAATTTGGATATGTTCTGGGCCAAGGTTGACGACGTAACAAAAGCTAGAATCACGGATTTTGAAGATACAGCTCTTTATCGCCTTCTTTCTCAACCGCGCATCTTGAGAAGGACCGCAGAATGGGTTGAACCTACAAAAACAAACGAAAAAGCTGAGCCCGCCCTGGACCAAGATCTTTGGGCCCTCAACCGCCCACTTTCAAATCTGTTCCTGGACCAACCTGCACAAACACCTCAGAGATTCAATGCTCATGGCGTTCAGTCGAAGATCAAGATCAAGACTAAGGGTGCCCCCTCTGAGACGTCCAACAACAACGATAACGTGGCACCATCTGATGCCACAAAACCCGAGGTTCTCGACTCTCAGCCAACATTCTCCGTCGATGCTCGAGCATTGAAGGTGTTCCGCACTTTGTTCTTCAACCCCGAGGTAACATCGACGCCTGGCTCCATTCCATGGAACGACTTTCTCCATGCAATGGCCTCTACAGGTTTCCAGATTGAGAAGCTCTATGGCTCTGTCTGGCAGTTTTCTCCTACTATTTTGGACATTGAGCGAGGGATTCACTTCCATGAGCCCCATCCAAAAGGCAAGATTCCTTTCGAAGTCGCTCGACGGCACGGACGAAGATTGACACGGGCTTATGGCTGGTTCGGGGGCATGTTTATGCTCAAGGAGAAGTAATAAAGGCCACTCATCATATATGTGGCCCTGGCAAGGAGTGTTCATCTCAGCTAGTCCTTCCTACAGATCTGACTGGAGATTTTCATACATGGATGAGTTTCGGTTCAGCCAAGTTCAGTACCATTGGACCCAGTACCTTTTACATTGCTACGTTGTGGCGACTGTTCGTAGCACAATGAATCTACTTTTTGTGAATTTCTTGCTCTCCATTATTGCAGGCATTCCACTTTTTCCAGTCACACTACTTGGGTAGGGCCTAGAGACCGGCCCCCCTTAGCCTTCCCTTTCCACTGTGTGGTGCCTTGGTCAGTCACGGGGGGTACAGTGATCCGGAAAAGGGTCTGCTGACCGGGAAAATTGGGGTACTTCATTTCTCCACCTATTTCCCGCAAAATTAGAAGTCCCTTTTTTCACCCGCATAATTACATGATTTGGTCGGACTTGCCCCTCCACATGCATTTACGAGTAAAATGCATGACAACGCCAAAACACCAAGGAAGCATCACGACAATTATGGTATATCATTCATCCTTCGGCACAATGAATTCGCCCTAACTAACAGTAATACTATCCCCGATAGTAATTTCATCGGGGCTCTGACGTCTTCGTTTCGAGATATGAAATGAAATGGTCAACCTGCTCTCGCTTTCGAATGGCACGCTGGATCATCAGAAAGGCTGAATTCCATCTGGTTTCATTATTTTGCATCAGCTCGAGGTCGATGGCAGCTCGCTCCTCTTCAAAGAGTTGATAGCCATCTTCGTCGTTCTGGTCACAACTTGTGACTCACAAGCCAGAGATTTCATCAGCTCTCTCCGTTGCGGGGAAGCCCTGACGAACCGGACGATGTTATGCAGCTTGCCCACCGCTCCCCGTTTCCGCCAGAGCCGAAGCTCACGCTCTTCAACTTGGAAAGCCGCCTGCCTACTACTGTACCAATGTTCAACTAAAACGCGTCGCATTGTTCAGTTTTCGTCCGTGCCAACCTAGACTACCCTTGATCTTTACCGATGTTCTTCCGAAAAATCACCCCTAGATTCTACACTTTCTGTCCGTGCGTATCAATACAGCAACTAGGCTCTTTCAACATTTTCCTCAGGAACTTCGTGATAAGATATACTCACACGTCTTCCTTTCCATCCGACTTACTTACGGACAGAGAGCGGTTGACCGAATTGATCGCATGAGGATCAAACCCCAAAGCGTTGTTGCCATTCTTCAAACTTGTCGCCGAGCAAACCAGGAGATTGGCAAGACTTGGATCGGCCAGGTTTCTTTCAGCTTCGAAAACTCCGAGACGATGCTCGACATTTTGACGGCTTTACCTGCTGGAATCCTCTCCAAGCTGTGTCATTTGCGCGCCCCGGGCGATCCACTTATGCTCTCCTACGAGGATGATGATATCTACTATCGTCTAGCTTCAGCGCTTAGACTTCTCCCATGTCTTCGCCTCGATACACTCACAGTACTTGGCACCCTTCCGATCGAAGTTAGCTACGACACTTTAAATGGTCTCATAAGTGAAAGCTGTGGGTGGAAGGAACTTCGTTATATCAGCCATACCATGCAGTACCCACCTGCCGTACGTACCCACCTACCGTACACCAAAGAAGATTTTCCCCATACAAAATGCCCAATTTCACTTATAGAGTACGTTGTCAAAATAAAAGATATTTTGATGAGAAAATATCTGTTATATTAAGAATTACATGGAATCTAATATTTCTACTTTGCTTCCACAGTGACGCTGGCGGTGTAGTCGCACAGAACTAATATAAAATGTCTCAAAATGCCTCCCTTATCAACCAGCCTCCTCGAAGCTTCATCCAAACTTTTCTCTTCCCCATCTTTCCTTGGTCACCTCAAACATGCCTCAATCATCTTATACGGAGGGCGATGTTATCCAGGCCATACTAGATATCACAGAAAATGGCCTCTCTCAGAACCAGGCCGCCCAGAAGAACGGCGTGCCTCCGACCACTCTCTCTGACCGATTAAGAGGCCTACCGTCAAAATCCGAGGTCACCCAGCCTGCTCAGCTGCTATCCAAGTCGGAGGAGTCCAGATTGGTTACCTGGATACTTCGACAAGAGGCCTTGGGCTATGCTCCTTCTCACAGTCAAGTTCGCGCCACCGTCGCTGCCCTCTTGAGACAGCAGGGCCGGGAAAGGCATATCGGTGTACACTGGCTAGCCAGGTTCATCAAACGCCATGACGATATCAAGACGAAGGTGGGTAAACGCCAGGAAGCTGCAAGGTTCAATTCCTTTACCCCAATGGCCGTCAATTGGTACTTTGATATCCGGGAGAGCGAGCGAATATGGCTGGATCAAACCGGAGAACACGGTTAATGTTGACGAGGGCGGTATCATGGCTGGATTTGGTGAGTATTGATCATTTTTGCTACCAAACTCACTAATCCACTGAAAAACATAGGCTTGGATTCCTTGGTCATTGGCAGTAGCGATCCCAGGAGGAAGGCCTTCCTCAAGGGCTCTCAGTCCCGCACTTAGACTACCTTTATCGAAGCCGTCACCGCAGATGGCCGTCTTCTGAAGCCGGGGATTATCTTCAAAGGTAAAGAGCTTCAGCAACAGTGGTTTATCGACGAGCTCCGGGGGATCGCCGACTGGTATTATATCACGTCCGATAATGGCTGGACGGACAACCATA
>JACTAS010000184.1:0-29294 GCA_014884825.1 Fusarium sp. 190-020-2 | reverse complement strand
AGCAGGAGATGCGACAGTCGAGTGACCAACCTCACTGGCGATGCGTCGCAGTGACCAGAGATGGTCGGAATGCCAACCGCCTTAGGATTATAGGTAGGAACGAAGAAGAAATACAAAAGATCAAGACTATCCTCGAAACCAGGAAAGCTCCAGGTGCAAGAGTCCTTCGGGACCAACTATATCCTATCAAAGTTGATAGCATGAATCGTATGGCCGTCTTTGACCAGGAGTTTAACATCATCCCCGGAGCAATAAAAGCCTTAAACCAGGAGAATGAAGTCCAGATTGCCAAGGTAGCCTGGCTGAGCCGAAAGGTCAACCCCAAGTCATATGGATCCATGGTAGTCTACTTAACTAAGAGCAGCGATGCCAAGAGACTACTGCAGGAACACTACTTTCTCGTCGCAGGTGAATTGGCATATACGAGTATATTTGAGCAGACGAAGTCGCCCACCCTAGTTATGGCCCACCCCTGGCTTTGGTCCGCCCCACAAACGCGCTCCGTCCCACGCGTCAGATCAGCGCTACCACCTACGATAAATTGTCAAAAATCGAACTTTTCTCCAATTGACTTACTTTGTTTTGTATTTTCTTCTCCGGGTTCGAAATGCGTGAATATACTGAGCAGGACCTGCAAAACGCCATCGTGGACGTCAGGAATGGGGTTGCCGTTAGGACCGCTGCCACACGCCATGGTGTACCAAGAGGGACACTTCGTGCCCGCCTTAATGGTGCCCAACCTCAACGTATGGCACACGACGACCAACAGCGGCTCACGGCCAATCAAGAAGAACATCTTAAGCAATGGATTTTGCGGCAGGAGGCCCTCGGTTACGCGCCAACACACGCACAAGTGCGAGCAATCGCTAGCAGCGTGCTTAAACAACAAGGTGACCACAAGCCCCTAGGGAGGAAGTGGTCCAGTCACTTCGTGGAGCGCCATTTGGCCGTCAAGACAAAATTAGGCCGTCGAACTGACTGGAAACGTATAAATGCGGCCACTCCGGATAATATCAGGCACCTGTTCAACCTATACGAGACTGTGAGCTGGATCCCTCCCCGGCGGAGGTACAACGCCGACGAGGGCGGCATTATGGAGGGCCAAGGCATTAACGGGCTTGTTATCGGCTCCTCGCAGGAGAACCCTAACACGGTACCAGTCAAAACGATAAATGCCCGGACTTGGACGTCTATTGTGGAGTGCATCTCGGCGCTCGGGGTCGCTTTGAACCCCCTGGTCATCTTCAAGGCCAAAAGTATCCAAGAACAATGGTTCAAGAAGGATTTCCTAGCTAAGCATCCTGGCTGGCATGTTACCTTTTCGGAAAACGGGTGGACAAGCAATGATATTGCTGTCGAGTGGCTAGGGAAGGTGTTTTTACCCCAAACGCAACCTGAGGATCCAGCCGATGGTCGCCTACTCATCGTCGACGGTCACGGCAGTCATACCTCGGACGAATTTATGACTATGTGTTACCTAAACAACGTTCACTTACTCTTTCCCTGCTCATACTTCCCATGTCCTCCAGCCCTTGGATCTCGGCTGCTTTTCCAGTTTAAAAACGGCCTATCGTAGGTTAATTGGGGAGCATACGGCTTTGACAGATGCGACAAAGGTTGGAAAGGCAAACTTTCTCGAATTTTATGCGAAAGCTCGAGAAATTGGTCTTCGAAAGGAAAACGTTCAATCTGGGTGGAAGGCGACAGGCTTATACCCTAAAAGCGTAGCCAAACCTCTAAATTCTCGATGGGTCGTGGTGGCTAAACGGCCAGCTATACCACTACGTGTCACCTCGGATATTTCAACACCAAAACGCGGCGGCGACGTCGTAAAGCTATTTGCCGAGAAGAGCGGCTCTCCTACTTCACGACTGTCTATTCGAAAAGCCGCTGCGGCGTTGGATAAGGTTGCGATGGAGGTTATACTAAGGGACCGTGAGATCGAACGCTTGCGGGTGCAACTCGCCCAGGCAAAACCGACTAAACGTCGTAAGATCGTCCAAGATCCGAACGAACGCTTTGCAAGCCTTGCGCAGATACTTGCGCAAGCTAATCGAGAGCCTCAACAACGTGTTCGGAAGGCAAGAAACGCGGTACAAGAGGTCATTATCGTGGAGGGGGAGAGTAGCTCTGAGTCGGAAGAGGAGCCGGCACTGGCTCGACGGTCGGCACGCAATCGGCGACCAACAAAATGCTATATGGAGCGAGATTCAAGTGCAGACGAAGAAAGCGACTAAAGAGCGCCAAATGCGATTTTCCTTGTATTTTTACCATTTAATTTGACTTTGTTGCGACCTAGTTACGTCGATATACCAGTTGTGCGATGTAGGCTAAATAGAGCGGGCCAAAGCCAGGGGTGGGCCAAAACTAGGGTGGGCGACTTACTGGACCAGAACAATGCTATAACTGCCAAGAGCTTGGTCATAAGGCTTTCTCGTGCAGCAAGACTCGAGTATGTGCAAGGTGCGCTACCATAGGCCACTATCACAGTGAGTGCCAGGCACTGATACCTAAGTGCGCTCTCTGTAGCGGTCTGCATAAGTCATTCAGCAGAAATTGCCTAAAACTTCACCCTAGGCGGCATGAGTAAGTCGCTGCAGGTGATTCAGCTGAATGTGAGAAAGCAGGATATGGTACATGAGAGCCTCATGAACGATGAGCAACTACAAGAATACACAGCGATAGCGATCTAAGAGCCCCAGGTATACCAAAAGGACGGCAAGCTACTAACGGTCCCTATGGGGCACTCCAGATGGGTTAAAATAGTCCCCACGATTTGGAGAGAGGGCCGATGGCCGATCCGAAGCATGTTATGGGTAAACAAGGATGTGGAGGCAGAGCAGATACCGATTGAGACAGCGGATATGATGGCAGCCATCTTGCGACTCCCTGAGCGGCTGGTTCTGGTTGTTTCGGTTAATGTGCCAGGAGGAGACACCCAAGCTTTACAAGGCACTTGCAACGCTTTGCACCAGGTCATCTCAGATGTAAGAGGACAGGCTAGTAGACTGGTGGACGTGGTAGTTATCGGAGACTTTAACCGGCACGACCAGCTATGGGGAGGAGACGACATATCCTTGACGAGGCAAGGCGAAGCAGATCAGATTATCAACCTTATGAATGAGTTTGACCTTATAAGCCTGCTCCCGAGAGGAACGAAGACATGGAGTGGTGGGGATTTTGAGACAACAGTCGACCTGGTCCTTGCTTCCGCGGACCTAGCATCCTCGAATATCAAGAATGAAAGAACGGAGAATAGCGAAGAGTCAATGACCGAAGACTATGACGATATGGATAGTGTCTCAGAAAGTGGCGAATCTAAAAATGGGGATGAGGATTACAGACATGATGATGATGATAATGATGATGACGAGGAGGAAGAGGAGGGATGGGAGGGAGAAGGGGAGCAAGATGGAGCCAATATAACGGCTAACTCGAGTGAAGAAAATCCAGACTTGGCCGAAATGTTAGAGCGGCTGTTTGGGCTTATGATGGCATTCAGCACAGAGGAAGTGATGGATGGGCGACCAGCTTCAACCTTACTAGTGTACTTCAGTGGAATCCTCGGTTTTACGGCTGATTCGACCCGTTTTCTCCCAGCCAGGTCATACACTTCGAACCTCGCTGCGCTCACCTACACCCAGCGCCTCCTCTTCCTCGAATATGCCCTCCCTGCAAGAGCATACCTATTCCTTGGAATTACACAAAGACCCCAAAAGGGCCAAGTCGCACGGCTCCAGAAAGTTCGCCGGAAGTATACAGTGCTCGGTTCGCAATCTCCATTCGAGGAGCTTTTCTCCCTCCTGGCCTTTGGCAAGGCTATTGCAGGCACGGAGACGCCTTCGTTCCTCCTGATATGGAGCGATGACGGCCAGTCTGTGTCCCACGGCGATTTGCTTACCATCAGCATGGGCTGCTTCCGACAGCTTCCACAGGTTCTGCTTGGAGAAGCTGGCCGACTATGCACAGAGCTGATGTACAACTGGCAGCCGTCGCTAGATCTGACATCTATTAAGGACACCCGACGAATACAACTCACGGTTTCTCCTTTGTGACCCATCCACGGAATGGCTTAGTTGAGGCCTATCTAAAGCTTTCCTTCAAGGCATGCACCAGCCTATCGAATCCACTCTCGAGGAAGGGTAGGTGGGACCAGAAGGCAGTTTTTGCGTACTGGAAGAAAGAAGAGGCTCTGCGTGAAGTCTTGGCTGACCTGTTGATGATGACAGGCGGTGGCCAGCCTCGTGCTCCTGGCCTCCTCCATATTTTGCAGCGCAATTGTGGGACAGCAGAGCGCGGCCTTTATGTTTATAATGGCTTTATGATCTACCTGACTCGGAGCCACAAGGCAAAACGATCAACAAACAGGGAGTTTGTTGTCGCCCGCTTTCTTCCTGTTCAAGTAGGCCACCTTGTCTACAAGTACCTCGTGTACATCCGTCCCTTTGTCGATATGCTGGCTCGGGAGCAATATCCCCACATCAGAGAGTGCTCTTGGTATATTTTCCGGCGTAGATTCGAGCCTGATAGCCCCCCCTGGACTACCGAGCGTCTCACAAGAAGTATCAAACGCTCTAAAAGGAAGGCTTGGGGTCAAAGTGTTACTTTGCGACTCCTTCGGCAACTCTGTATCGGTATCGCTGAGAAACATGTCCGGGAAGTCAGCCGGCCTTTCAACCGATTTGACGATCGGACCGATGCTGCTAATCGATGGGTCGCCTTTGCATGGCAGAGTGGACATCGCCCATTACAACGGGCAAGGACATACGGACTCGATGGGGCTTTCCCTACAAAGTTACAACCCCAATTGTTTGAGTTATATGAATGGGTATCTGTGCGTTGGCACGAGTTCCTACACGTGCCTAGAAAACAAGCCCCCAAGACACCACTTGGTATATCGAGCCGTGGCTCTCAACAGCAGCATGAACAGCGTATCATAGAAGGATCCAATGATGACTCTGATATCTCGCTGTCGATGGCTTCGCCTGCACTACCCCTACCCCCATATTCATCAAATCCAGATCCTGATACGGAGGAGTGGTGGAGCCGCAATTTACACAAAAGGCCGGCCGAGATTAATCAGACTATTCTACGCAAGAAAACCTGTCAATTCTCCCCATCGCAACTTCCTCACAGAAACTTGATCCTATCATCTGGGCAGCAAGACTTACACCAGGAGCTGCCCACGCTCCCCCAAAGCCCCCCATTCGGCCAAGTGGATATTGTTCTGAGTGTCGAGGAGGCTGAGAAGCAGCAAAAGATTATTTCGTATCTGCAAGGAATGCACGCTACAATCCGTCCTCTAAATAAGAGGGATAGTGAGCTTATCTTCCCGGATGAGGATAGCGAAGTATCTATCGATAACGATTACTTGAAGGCCAATCCATGCTTTAGTTTTAATGACCGCCTCGGGCGAATTCATGGCACCACTGAGGAGTGGAGATTTGTTGGGTGCGAAGTGTGCTTTGTGATCACCGGGCGACGAGAACCCGATCACAACCTGTATGACTGCGATCAATGGTCTGCCTGCGAGCCCGCGAAACGTATCCTTCGCTGGCTCGAGAGCCTAGCAGTCCCGCGATATTTCAATCGAAGAGGAGATTGCAACATGTGTGGCCATGGGTGGGTTGTCTGCAATGAGATGAGGATGGGCCAGCGGATATATGAGGTTGCATCCGGCCAGGGAGTGGAAGTGAGCAGGGCGACACTGATGAAAGAATATGATTCTAAGCCAGGCCCCGATGGATACTGTAGGAATAAGCCGGTGGTCCGGAGGATGATTGCAGCCTTGTGCGCGTGTGATAATCAATTTCTCGGCAAGGTTCTGACAAAGATGGTCCTCAATTATGATGGCATAGATCTTGCATCGGAGAAGCAGGCCAGGCAGTGGTTTGAGCAGAGAATACTGTTGCCAGGAGACTTCTGGGCATCACGGCTTGTCTACGTGCTAGATCAGCTTATCATAGCGTTCAATTTTCAGAAGTCTGAGCGCCAAGCGCCAAAACAGCCTCTAAATTGAAGCAGGTCAGCACGGTGGGGTAATGAGCTAGAGATACAGGATTGGATGGCCACTCTGGATTGGTTGGCAGGAAGGTGTACCTTCTGTGCTGGGCGCGGATTAGACGGCACGCATCTCCATCATACATTAAGACAATGCAGGAGGGGAGGTGCAAGTCATGTGTATCGAGGACTTGGGGAGATGTTTTACGATGAGGGGTTCCTCCCATCAAACGGATGCGAGATCTGTCGCTTACCACGCGACTTTTGCTCGAGATGAAAAAGAGGCGACCAAGGAGAATGGGTCTTAAATTTCGGGGTTAAGTGTAGGTATAACAGGTATTTGCTCTGTGACAGCATCATTGGGTTTGTCACATGTGGAGTTCAGTGTTATCAACACGATCTTTTTGATAGGATAGAAGATTTTCGTGAGAAGGAGGGTGATGAGGCTTCGTCTTGGATCAATGATGAAACAATAGCATTATGGCTTATACAACCGTTAGTAGTAGTAGGAGTTGAAGGCACAGAGATGGTTCGCCAATTGTCTCTCTGGGCACGAGACTTGGTGGAATATGTTTAAGAGACATTAAATAATAAAGCTAGGCAATAGATAGAAGATGTGTGAAAGGAACTATATATCATAGATGTAGTTTATGAAATGGTCGGCGCACTTGCAGCAGAGGGATAAGACGACGCTGCACCAGGCAGGACTATCGCCGGCTTCTGCCGCGGTAAAGCAGCGGATATGGCTGTGTAAGCGATGTAAAGCGAACCAGAGGCTACGTAAGCTGACCGAGAGCTTCTGATGCGAGCTTGGCCGGTGCATAGAACGGCTAGATAAGGTGCCAGATAAAACGCTTAAGTGGCTCGGTAAGGCTCGGTAATATTAACCTAATTAAGCCAGTATTAACCCTGTTTGGCTATAAGTAGTAGTTAGAGATAATGGATAGGTATAGCGCGTGCTGGCAGTAGTACTTGTGCTATTGCGTCTGGATCTAGCCGCTTGGGCGCGATGGAGCTAAGACGGAGTATGGCATCTGATTCACGGAAGAACAGTGGGATGCTCTGGCCGATATCGTCCGGCGACTTGATACCGTTGCTGACAAGAAGAAAAAACAGGGCAGCAGCAGGTCATGCGGGGCAGCAGAGAAGGCGACGGAGGGAGCGATGAGGGTAGAGAAGAGGGGGGAGAAGACCCCGATAAAGAGGCACTCGACGAGGCCGTCTTTGACTTCTGTATTAAGTCAATTAAGCAGAAGCTTGGGCGGAAGCAGTACCACAACCCGCTGCTCCACTTTACGGCCGTACTGGGTATCAAGGAGGATGGCACGTGGGTTCCGTCCCACACACATTGCAGTCTAAAAGCAACCCCGAACCGACTGGGTTAGGGCCAAAAGCGATATGTCTTTGGAGCCTCTCATACTATCCCTTGAGCTGTGGAAAACCTCCCACCAGGTCACGGCGGCGGGGTACAGCCAATCAAAATGCATCGGATCAAAGATACCAAATCTCCTCCCTAATTTAGCTTATGATAGAAGTACCAGCAATCTCTCGAGTTACAAATCGCTACATCACACTGCTCACATCCCCAAATCGATTGACGCCTTCTTTTATTATAGCTGACCGGGGCCAAAGGCCTCCTTGCACTTCTTAATCTTGGCTGCCCTAATTGAAGCCCTTTGCAAGCAAGACAATCTGATTTGCGCCTCCGCCGAGATCTCTATAGGTACCGATTAGGAAGTCATTAATCAATCCGAAAGAATTTCTATGAGTATGTAGGTGGAATCAATCAATGACGCATCATAAGGTTCCCCTCATGTACCTCTCAGAAGTTGGGGTAGATGTGGGGCTCGGTACGGCCGGGAGGTTTTCCACAGCTCAAGGGATAGGCATCCAGATTTCTATAAGCCTGCTATAAAACTTGCCATTTTTGTACAGCGGACCCACCTAAACCCATAGGACATGCGAATCGGGCTTCCCCCCAGGCTTGAGTTCTTGGGGACTTGGTGAAATTCACGCAGGTAGCCGGCAGAGACGTTTTTATTTTTCCACAATTCAACCACAGCGATGCATATAGTGATATATATATAGAACGATAGAGGCGAAGTTATTAAATAATTATTATTTTCGCAACTATTTTTTTCTCCGCCCTTGGTTAAAAAATATGCAAAAGAATGCTTCTGACCCGTTACTGAGACGAAAGTATGGTTTGAGCTCATAAGCTGCTTACCAAATATCGTTACAGCCTGGTCATTTGGTTAGAAGCTCGAACCAGTGGAAGGAGGGCTTGGGCCAGATGGTATCCTTGCCGCCTCCACAGTGGCCTCCTGAAATGGTTAAGTCAAGTGAGTACGAACAGGGCTATAATTCGATACACAAAACATCCATCAAGGCTTGAGCCAATGATGGCGCGGCTTGAAGGGACGGTACCCTAGTTAGCTCCACAATAGCGTAAGTCTCGTTTTAAAACTGACTGAATTATGTTCAAGCCGTGACGCAGGTTGGATAACCAGTTGATTGCAATCCGCACAGCCTAGACTTTACCACCCGACATAGCATGAATTCAGGATAAAATACACACCATATTGAGGGGTCATTTGCTTGATTTAAAAGACTATCATCTATTTTTCATTACCGAGCTCACTCTTTCCACCGTGACTGCTTATTGCGCAACGATTGTTGTTTGCTCTTACCCTACATTACCATATTCGATCTACCCGCCGTGAAATAACAAGCGCTGGAATGATCTCATATTTGCTTTTTGCTCATGAGTTTACAAACTCTCTTAGCAGGCGCTTCCGTCCCTCCGAACCAATAGCTGTTTCCCAACCCTGTTAACTCATCCAATTATGTGCTGAGTTCCAAATTTAAGCTCGCCCCTTTATCAGGCATATTGAAGAAAACGCGTCGCAGTGACGCGTGGAGAAGGCGACAATGATGAAGCCGGCCAAAAACACCGCCAGAACTAGAGTAAAGGCTTGACGAACCTGTCTGCCCTTATCCTCGCAAAAGCTTTTTCGTCCCGAGATCATGCCCCCTCTATCGGTTTCGGTCCAGTCTAAGAAGCAGAAAGAAAGAGATCGTGGTAGAAAACGGCGCAAACAGCTACGTCGGCAGGGTCAAGCGCGACAGCTCCAAGAAATCGATAGCCATGAAACAATCCGGCTAGTGAGCCAGGTCCAAGATATGGAGGATGGTGCTGACAATCGTGAGTTGGACACATCAACCCAAGATACCTCTTCCCATCATTAAACTCATGATCCTGCATTCTGTCAGGTCGTTCACACGAGCAGTTCCATCAAGGCCATCCTACCGCCTCGTCAGACAACATTCAACGCCTCCTACCAGAGAGCTCTAGTGTTCACGGTTCCTCCATTACCAGCCATACTCTACGAATTTGTTCCCCCTCAGCCGCGACATGGGACGCTCCGGTGGCGCGCTCTCCGAGAGATGCAAGACGAACGAGTGATGCGCCTGAGGCCGACATTATTTATACAAGCGCGAAAGAGCCATTGATAGAAGCACTGTCCGAGGCTGTAGCTACTGCTGTGACAGATCCTGCGGACGCGGGCGAAGATGTGCGAGCACCAGCGGGCCGTCCACGAAGAGATGCAGCCTTGTCGGAACGTGAACTCACTCGACACCGCGTTCGAGCCTATCGTGCCCGTCAACATCGGTCAAGGATGCCACAGACTGCGCAGTCCCGGAATGATGATATTTCGTCAAATTGGACCAATTCAGAAAACCTGTGTTCCGCTCAGGGTGATCAGCATTTCGTACACGACGATGATCCGAATATGCCTGTTGATTCCCATCATGGTGATGATACGCAACATGAGGCAAGGGATTGGAACCAAATTAGTCCCAGCTCTCCGGTTTCTTCTGCAATCTCGGACTTAGGTCTCGATCCGCTAAATGCTGACCATTTCTATCCCATCTACGGCGATGATTCCCGCTCACTTTCGTCCGATCGCTCGATAAGGAAGTGCCCAACGTCCCCAATCGGTGTCGCTGACCGAGTACCGGAAGATCTTCCTTACCTCAGTCGCTTTATTGAAGCTCTTCGAGCTCAGGAGACACGGAGTGGTCTTGAATTTCTTGAATCGCAAATCACAACGTATGATCGTACTATCCAAACACTATTTACTGCTGAGTGTCACTGTAAGTCCGTTCCTCAACTGCATTGTATACGCTTGACCCCATTATCTGACAGAGGCTTCCTCAGGTCCAGGTTTGCATGAGATTCATGATCATGCCTGGGCTCATAGTCTCCAGGAAAGGGCCCAGCTCCTTCAAAATTCACTGCCACCGCTCACGACTATCTTGAACGAACGTTTTGCCCACGAAGCCACCAAATATCTGCACCAATAGAAGGATTTTCTTTCCGACGAACCGGCTGAGCCTTTGTCTTTTCGTAAAACTGAAGCTACTCTGGAGCATGGTCCAGCCCGTATCGAGCGGTGATGGGACGTCAACAGTATTTGGTTTGGACCCAAGAGCCTGCAAGCTGTCCGCAAACCGGGCATTTTCCGTATATCTTTCATGTCCCCATTTAAACGCGATCTCTCCACCGATCAGGTAATTCGGCCCCATGGTCTCGATCTCGCGACTACTCGACACATTCTGTTTGGGTCAGTCAACACATCAGGGATCCGCTTTGACGTATATCTCTTCTTCCCACAGGCCTCGAAAACACCTGCATCACGCAACGGCTTGTCTCTGGATCGCCAGAAGGACCTTTACGACAGCATCATCATCCCGCCAGCTTTTAGCAGCATCTCTGACCCTCTCCGCCAGGAACTTCCCAGGTCATATGATATTGCCTACGCAAAGTCACGTTCCTTTCGGGAGCGGCCCGAGTTGGGTCGATGGAGAGCAGGAGATGATAGCAGAGCTTGCCACTTACAATAAACGCTGCCGACCGATGATCTCGGACCATTTTGGTCCTCCGTCGTCCAAAAAGCTAACGCTTTTCGAGTCCAGCTCAATACTAGAGACAGTATTGCATACTTCAAGAATTCACAGTTGCTTTTTCAGGCCTACGATCTTAAGAACATCTTTGCGACACCGAGCCTTCACGAAACCATGACACTTGTTCACGACAACAGGGTTGAACCTTTCACGCTGCTGTGGCGTAGTCGCCCTCCATGAACTATTTTATTTCCTTGTAAACAATTCCAAGGCTTTAATGAAATTGAGCAGCGCAGGGTATTTGCAGCTCTCTGAATTATCTTTCATCAATCTACTCAGCTTTTAATATCTGTGCATTCCATCGCGAGACTTGGATTGGTGGAAAAAAACTATAGGGTATGTACTAGATCGCCGCGTTTCATGAAGCATCGTAAATACTCATCGCCAATTTGACACATCGTTAGAGTTTGATTAGAGGCCTTCTTCAATTTTAGGCAATGCATTTGACTCAAGCCCAGTGAATAAGCTTTGTCTAGTCCCCTATTTTATATTTGATAATGACACGCTATCATGCGTTATTTGAGTTCGAGCGCTGACACGGCTCGGTAGAGGATGATCAACAGTGAAGTCGTCTCAATACGACCACGAAACACGAAGAAAAATTGCAAATCACGCTCAATTCTAGCGCTTCAAATTTCGATTGACTTTTGAAGATGTTGAAGTGCTTGATTAACAGAGTAAAAATGAGGCTATAACCAATCCAGTAATTAAGCAGTCAACACGTGGCGCGACACCAACGCGATCAGCAAACTCACTCTCGCGGTCGCAAAAAAAGGGGGAGATTGGCCTTGAAACCGTCTCATTAACCTTATTATTATTGTCATACAGACCATGAAAAGCATCACATAAATTCACTCGTATCACCTCGCCCAAACGGCATCTTACATTCGAAAGTCACACGCCAGAAAGAAAACGAAGCCGAGTCGGCCGAGGCGCTAGAAATGCGGTATTGGTTCGAGAAAGAACTCGTCAACCAAGATCTCAGCCACCCGGGATGTTTATTTGAACATGTCGTCTGACTCAGTAACGCGTGGGCAATGATAGGTGGGACGTTTTCTTCAAGGCGTTCCAGTTAGTGTGTGGCTTGCATACGGAGAATTGCGGCTTATCACGATAAGTTGATCAGTCGATCCATCAATTGCGTATTTTGTACACAAATTTATGCAGATCGGATGGTCTTGTGTCTAACCGAGACAAAAAGACCATTGTTGAACCAATTGTTTCAAATATACAGACAAGACCCCATGAGATTACAAGGATATTTTGTTCAAAGCTTAATCTTTCCGTCCATTTGTAGCGTGATAAACGATGACGATTAGAACAATAAACAAGCTACAGTGGACCCGTTATGAGGGGTAGAACTGCCGTTAATAATAAAATCAAGATCGGCACCTCCAAAAGCTTACAACAAAAGACTCTGTCTAATCCCTGAATTGGAGAAGAGAGCTCGCCAGGATAGGAAGGTCTGTTTACCCGATGCCGTGCTTACCGGTCAGTCTTTTGGCCTATGAACAATAATGCCTGGTTAATCCTTGACATGACGCAAAATGTACCATTCAAATTGGATACAATGCTATCTTCTGTCCTACCTTCGCGGTTCCTATAAAACCTCTAAGCATGTCCCATACCTGAGAATTTCCCTGCATGACCAACTGTCTTCAAAATGCGGTTCAGTCTGATCAGCACTCTTTTGGCCTTTGGGACATTGTCCCAGGCTGCTTTCAACAAAGATGCCATCAACGCCTTCAATCGTCCTCATCCTAGACATTACGAACAGAAGCGCGCGGCCATCCCCGAGCGACCTGCTCTGGAGAAGAGAGCTAAGAAGAGCAAGTTCCTTAACGAGCGTTCTGAAAAGTTTGTTGTTAATGGTTCTGCCATTCCTGAGGTTGGTTTTGATGTTGGCGAGTCTTATGCTGGACTTTTGCCAATTTCCCAGGATCCTGATGAGGAGAGAAAGTTGTACTTTTGGTTCTTTCCTAGTACTAACCCCAAGGCTGGTGATGAGGTTGTCATTTGGTAAGTACCCCCAATTGTATTTGAAAATGTATACTAACGGTGTTTAGGTTGAACGGTGGCCCTGGCTGCAGTTCTCTTAGCGGTCTTCTCACCGAGAATGGCCCTTTCCTCTGGCAAGAGGGGACTGTCGCCCCAGTACCAAACACATACAGCTGGACCAACCTGCAAGTTCACTGAAACTCTACAAATGGCTTGACTAACATTACCAGCACCCACGTTATATGGATTGAACAACCCGTTGGCGTCGGCTACAGCCAAGGCAAGCCCAACATCACCAACGAAGTAGAACTCGGCAAGCAATTCATCGGCTTCTGGAAGAACTTTATCGACACCTTTAACTGGAAGGGCGCCACAACCTACATCACCGGAGAATCCTATGCCGGTTTCTATGTCCCTTACATCGCCGATGCCTTTATCACAGCCAATGACGACGATTACTACAAGCTCGGTGGTGTCGCCATCAACGATCCCCTTATTGGTGATAGAGTGCTTCAGCAGCAAGCCGTTATCTTCCCGTATATTGAATACTGGTCGAATTTGTTCTATTTTAACGAGTCGTACACGAATGCTCTTCGATGGACTCATCAGCACTGTGGGTATGAAAAGTATCTTGAGAAGTATGCAACTTTCCCTCCTCCTGAGGAGAAGTTTCCTCTTTTGCCTGATCCTTACGCGGGCAATTATACTTGTGACATCTTTGATTGGGCTTATACTGCTGCTCTTGATTCGAATCCTTGCTTCAACATTTATCATATCACTGAAACTTGCCCTTATGTTTACAGCCACCTCGGCATTGTTAACCAGGTAAGCTCATTCACCATTCTTTGTAAAACAATGCTAACAGGTTCAGGGCGATTACTCTCCTCCTGGGGCCAAGGTCTACTTCAACCGCACAGATGTCAAGAAGGCTCTCAACGCTCCCACCGACAAGACCTGGTATCAATGCACTCCTGACAAGGTCTTTGGTTTCGGCGACCCCAAATCGAACCGAAGTGACACTTCTCTTGCACCCGCTCAGAACGACGTTCTCCGCCGTGTGATTGAGCACACCAATAACACCATCATCGGAGTCGGTCGTCTCGATTTCCTCCTCCCTCCCAACGGAACACTCTTCGCCCTCCAGAACGCCACCTGGAACGGCAAGAAGGGTTTCCAGAAATATCCCCAAGACAAGGAATTCTGGGTTCCTTTCCACATTGACTGGAACGGTGGAAGAATGAGTGAGGAGGGTATTGTTGGACAATGGGGCGAAGAGCGTGGTTTGACGTGGTATGAGGTTCAACTCGCTGGTCATGAACTTCCTGGTTACACCGCTGGTGCTGGATACCGTGTCATTGAGCGTTTGCTCGGAAGGATCAAGAATTTGGGTACGATTGAGAACTTTACGACTCAGCCGGGTGATTTCCAGGGTAATTCTCATGAGCGGGATGTGAGTATTGTGAACCCGTTGGGTCTTCCCTGGAATCATGGATTTAGCTACGCTTAATATGCCTGTCTGAGGTAAATTCTTGATTTGATAGCTTAGCAATCAATTCATTTGAAGTAACAATTAGAGAATTGGACTTTTACAATTTGTTGGCTTGATGTATCGCGCTGAGATGTCATGTGCTTTAACTATCAATCAATTCCTCCATGCATCTGATTAGGTCCATCGCGAAAAGGCTCAAGGTGATGAGAACGCCTACGAAGCTGAACCACAGAAGACTTCGGGGATGCTATAGTAGCTTATGCCGTTTTATTGTATAATCTGACTAAGATTAGATCTCACATCAAATGTATCTGGGCCAATTACAATTTTGGCTTTTTTGACCTCACTACTGCAGCTATTACCGGTATTACAAGCACTGGTATCGACCTTGCGCGGAACCTCATTGAACCTATTCTTCCAATCTTCCAAGATCACGGTGACCAATCCAGCAATAACTAGTGGCGTAAAACAAAATGACTGTAGGCGAGTTTCCCATCTTTTGAACTTTTGCTTCTCGATCGGCCGATTGATGAGATCGCATAAAACGGTTACAGAACCGAGCAATAGTATAATAGGATATACTAGGAAGAAGGCGATGGCCATGGTAAAAACTGCCAACTTGTTAGCATCAAAACAGGCGTTACATTGTAGGGGCTCATTCAACGCGTACTGTGAACGCATGTCAGAGTGATATACGTCGATTCCGTCAAGCCATTGACCTCAAAGGCACACTCGCCCAAGTCAATCGAGTAGAAGTTGCCAGAACTGGAGAGATTGAAGACTCACTGTGAGATGTTAACGTCTAACCCATATTGAGAGGCATTTGCGTGTAGTAGGGTCAGTAAGCCATGAACACCGATTGATGCCAGCATGTATCTCTTGAGTTTAGGGCGTGGATCTGGTCTTTGAGAAATTGGGTGATATATGCGGCTCCTAAGGCATCGCTCATGGCTTGAGCAGCCAGACTCGTCGAGTTGCTCACATCCATCGTGTTGCCCCGGCCAATACGGAGTACATGGGCACCTGAAGTCGCTGGATGGTCAGTCATGATTAGGCAATCAGGTACTAGGCAGGCATGAAGAATTGCTACGCAGACATGACTTCTATAGCCTGTGATTCGCTCATCTTTTTCTCTTTGACCCACAGGTGCATCAGGCCCAAGGCGGTGACGCAAACGCTCTCAACAGGCCAGGTGATGCCGTCAACTCATGCCTGCCTAATAATTGCCCATGATTAATCCGTGACTCGCTCCCTTGGCTCGTGCAGCGAATTCGTCACCAAGAGAGACAGTGCCGCCTTCCTTTTTTTTTTATTTTTTTTTTTAAAAAAAAAAAAAAAAAAAAAAAAAAAGACAGAGATCATGGGAAGGATGTAAGAGCCACAAGTCTCGCAATTTGGTTGGTATTGTCACGACTTCGCTGTGTTGGCGGGATTGTGGTTGCCTCTTCTGAATCTAGCCCCGAACTACTTTCCCTCTCGCACAAAGCGTCTGGCAGGCAACGGACTTTTCGGATTTTGGGGCTTGTCCGGGCGGCAGTTGTGTCGGAACAGCGACCCGTTGGATGAACAAGCCATGTCGGCAGAGACCGAACAACAGAAGCCCCGAAGAACTCACATGGATGGCTTTGTAACAGCCGATCATTCGAGATTGGTTCCAAGGTATCAATCAGTTCAAGAATTTGGCAGAGTGACTGACGGATCCAAGGCTGCAGCCATTCTAGCTGAAGTCCGCGATAACCGAGAGTCTCACCCTTCGGCTGGTAGGAAGCGATCTACAGGACCTAAAACAGGTAGCTATATAAAGAAATTTCATTCATTCATTCATTCTGTCAAGATTAGACAGGCTGGCTGGAGGTCCGAACTCCCGTTCAGAGAGCCGTCTCAACACTGTATGAAACCTTAAGCTAGGTATTACTGAACAGATAGAAATAAAACTGAGGGCTCCAAGCTACTCGTTAGAATGAGGCAATCAATTTGACACATTCAGACAATTGCAACTGCCTCATCTGCGGAGGTGAATCGTGATTAGGATGAGCAGTGCAACAATGTGTTCCTGTTCACTGGCTTTCAACGATCCGCTGTCTCATAAAATTACATTCACAAGATTGCCTTGTCTTCCCCCCGTGCCACCTAGAGCTATTTTCGCAGCGACTTGTCCAAGCCGTACTGAACGGTCATTCTATCGAATCGCCGACGTACCAAGGGAAAAACGAAAGAGCCCACAAATGACATAAACACATCGTAAAGAGTGCTATCGCGAGGGCTTGGGCCCCGCATGTTGTTCAACGTCAGGTCAGTCGTCAGGTCCGTTGTGATGATGTACCGTCCCTTCCTGATACCTCTGAAGATCTTTGCGGCTATTTCTTCGGCACTCTGTATGTTTTTAAGCAGTTCCTCCCTGTTCAAGTAGTTTGAACCTTCCATGTTCTTAAGAAGCTCTGGTTTCGTCGTCTGCTCCAGGATGAATGAATCCGTGATGAAAGCCCCTGGAAAGGCAATGTGCACACGATACATGCTCTCGTCATCGTATAGGAGTAGCTCTTGGCGGAGCGTGTCTGCTAATGCTCGGACGGCGGTCTTCGCCGGTGTATAAGCGGTGTAGCCTGGGAGAGCAACAAAAGCAGCGCCGGAAGCGATATATATCAAGTGTCTGGTGCGACTTGGATCTGGCTGTTGAACCCAACGCTGCACACACCACTGTGTGATGAAGAGGGAAGCATGGTAATTAGACGAAAAGCAGGCCGCGAGTGCTTCCGGTGCCAGGTCTGCAAGGAAACCTATCTGATCCGGGGTAGTGCCACCAACGCTGCAAATCAGCATATCTGGCGTGGCATTGTGTTCCGACATGGCATTTCTCAGCTATGTGATTGATTAGCTTAGGCTGCCAGCCATGTATAGATATTCTTGTCTTCTTTACAGCAGCGTGATCGCTAAGATCCACAGAAATGGTGTGAACAGTCTGCTCCTCTGATAGACGGGCGGCCATGATTTCTCCCTTGGCCTCCTGGAGGGTCTTCAGGTTCCGAGCAAGAATGACGACGCTAGCCCCTGGCAGTGACACTATCAGACTAAACCGACCACTGGGCTTGCGGTACTCAGGAACTTTTACCTTGTTTCGCAACCTCTACCGCCATGATCCTACCTAGACCTCGAGATCCGCCTGCGATACACACCGTCTATTATAGATTCAGTGGGCTCGCTTCCCCCAGTCGCTAACAGTGAGTGCATACCTGGCCAATAAATGTATCTTGGTCTGCCATTTTGGAAGTGTCTCTTGCCGTTGTTCCAAACTGGACGTTCTCATGTATGGAAAGTGAATTGCAGATTGGTGAAGAGTACTGATAAATAGCAACATAGCCGGTACTGAATGCATAGCTCGGCCCTCCGCGGACCGGACCAAGGGGGGCGTCATTGGTTTATCGCGCACGGGGCTGGGTAAGTCGGCTCCCTCGGGTCCCGGTCCTGTCAACTCTCAAACTACCATGCAGTACCCACCTACCGGTAAGCAAAAAAAAATTTCCCCATATAAAATGCAATTTTTCAACCAGATGTAAGAAATTCACCAAAAATAATAAGAGTGAAATAATTTCGAATTTCGTTTTAGAATTAAGTGGATTTTAGTATTTTCGCGGTATTATAACTTCACGTCCTGCCCGCGTGCGTACCACAGTTAATTCTTCCTCCTCCGAATTTGACCTCTCATCTTCTTACATCCCTCCTACCTCGATCACATCCTCAACAGCATCTGCCCTGTCAATTGCTTCGTTTGGCTCCGAAATAGCGCCACCAGCCACTAGAGCTTCGGCCAATGTCATGAACCTTTTATTAGGATTCGGTATCGCCTTCCTCTTCTTGCTTCTGCTTAACCGGCCAACTTCCTCCTCCAGACTGGCTATTCTGGTGCCGAGAGAGGCGATCTTTGACTCTTGAGCCTCAAACCCTCTCGATATCACAGAATAGCGCCTCCTTGTTGATGGGCTCTTGTTCTTCCCCAGATCTCTGATGTGGCGGCTGGTCGTTGGCGTATGATCAGAGTCGACTTGCCCGTCTCTGTGGCCGTCTGACCCGGGCGTCGTTTCCTTCTTGTCTGGCTGAATCTCAGGATGCATGAGCGCTTTCCGTCGTGAAATCGGCCAGTTTCCCGTCACTCTCCAGCCTGAGAGGATGTTTTTCTTCGTCATACCCACTGCTCTGGCTTTGGCATAGGCCTTGATGAAGTTGACCTTGTCCACCGGCGCAGAATCGGTCAGGCTGGTGAGTTTCTGCAGTTCTTTTCGATAGGCAGCCTTGGAGGCATTGAAGACACCATTGTCCAGTGGCTGCAGACCATGAGAGCAGTGTGCAGGCAAGTAGCAGCAATATACGTTGTTCAAAAAACACGTAGCCATCCACTCATCCTGGATTTAGGGTCAGCGCCATCAGCGGTATTTCCGATCTAGAACAGGTAGACATCCACAGATACATGGCTCCCATGGCCATCTAATATGATAAGCCTTGCATCAGACTCATCTGCTGGTTGCGTTTGAGGTAGATGGACCTCTTTGAGCCACTCGACTGCGATATGGTTGTCCTTCCAGCCGTTATCGGACGTGATATAATACCAGTCGGCGATTTTTCTGAACTCGTCTATAAACCACTGCTGCTGAAGCTCTTTGCCTTTAAAGATAATCCCAGGCTTTAGAAGACGGCCATCTGCGGTAACGGCTTCGATAAAGGTAGTCCAAGTGCAGGACTGCGAGCCCTTGAGGAAGGCCTTCCTCCTGGGATCTCTACTGCCAATAACCAAGGAATCCAGGCCTAGTTTTTTAGTAGATTAGTGAGGTTTGTAGCAAAAGTGGTCAATACTTACCAAAACCAGCCATGATACCGCCCTCATCAACATTAACCGTTTTCTCCGGCTTGATCCAGCCATATTCGCTCTCCCGGATACCAAAGTACCAATTGACGGCCATTGGGGTAAAAGAATTGAACCTCGCAGCTTCCTGGCGTTTTCCCACCTCCGTCTCGATATCGGGATGGCGTTTGATGAACCTGGCTAGCCAGTGTACACCGATATGCCTTTCCCGGCCTTGCTGTCTCAAGAGGGCAGCGACGGTGGCGCGAACTTGACTATGGGAAGGAGCATAGCCCAAGGCCTCTTGTCGAAGTATTCAGGTGACTAATCTGGACTCCTGTGACTTGGATAAAATCTGAGCAGGTTGGGTGATCTCGGACCTTGACGGTAGGCCTCTTAACCTGTCAGAGAGAGTGGTTTGAGGCACGCCATTCTTCTGGGCAGCCTGGTTCTAGGAGAGGCCATCATCTGTGACATCCAGCATCGCCTAGATAACATTCTCCTCCGTATAAGATAATTGAGGCATGTTGGAAGTGATGAAGGAAAGACGGGAAAGAGAAAATTCTGGATGAAGCTTCGGGGAGGCTGGTTGACGAGGGGGGCATTTTGAGACATTTCACATTAGTGCCGTGCGACCATTCCGCATGTGTCACTGAAGAAGCAATGTTATAATATTCAATTCCATGCAATTACTAAGACAACAGGCATTCTCTCATTGAAATATCTTTTCTTTTGACAAAGTACTGTGGAAATGAAATTGGGCATTTTGCATGGGGAATTTCTTTTTTTTGCTTACCGGTAGGTGGGTACTACATGGTATCCTAAGGCTGACTCCACGATGCTCGGCACAGGGCATCCGAGTTAGATGGTCAGCGATGTTTCTGGGGCTTGCGAATCCTCTTCTGTTACTGTCTAGCCGCGATGGCAGGTTATGGGTTTAAAGATACCTGTTCCGGTTATCCCCCACCTTAGCATATCTCGCATTCTCGTATCCTTTTGAGCGGTACAGCCCTTCAGGAGGTCACTCGCCCCACTTTGCTTAGTCACACGGTTAGTACGTGTGGGGTACAGGAAGTTCGTGAGATATTCAATTTTTGCAAAATACCACCAAAAACTCATGCTAATTGATATCTATTGAAACGATGAATTCCCCACCGATTCTTGATGAAATACAAGTAAAGGAATATGACTTCGATGATCATAGCTTTCACACACATGCACAGCAAAGGGCCCTAGGTCACGCCAGAATAATAATTAACCCGCCCGAGGAAGCCAGCGGCGACAGCTTCATCCCTTTCAACGTAGAAGATCGTGACTTTCACATCAACATACTGCCCCCAACACCACTCGAGCTATTCCAGCTTTTTACACCTATATCCCTCATACAGTCATGGGTCTACTACAGTGAAAGCTGGGTCTCTCATCTTATACAAAATGGCGTTATTAATAGCTATAACCCGGCCATTTCCAACCACTCGCAGATCAACAAGTGGGACGAGCTCTCAGTTGCGCAAGTGTATGTATGGTTCGGGTTGCTGATTTACCTATGAATTCATAAGGAAAATACAATTAAGAGCTATTAGAGCTCCCCTTCCCTAGGCGTTCAGTCCCCCCTGCATTCAGTCATCAAGTTCATGCCTCTATGGAGGTTCGAGATAATCTCACGCTATATACGGACTTTTGACCACACCCTGCTTGACCTAGGCAATGAAGAGGACCTTCCGGCATTCCAAGCTGCTGAACCGTGGTCTGACCTGATACAGAAGGTGTCAGCCCAGCTCTATATACCAGGGAATAACCTCACTGTGGATGAATGTATGGTCCCTTTTACAGGCATGAGCAAGGATACAACCCTAGTCAAGAATAAGCCTAGGCCTGTAGGGTTCAAAATCTGGGTTATCGCCCAAAACGGCTTCTTTATCCGGTGGCTGTGGCATGTGAAGGCATCACCATATACCGCTGTTATCGTCGAGCTGCCAAAGAAGAAGCCGGCTGCCAAGCCGCAACAGGGGAAGAAGAGGAAAGGAAGGCCTAAGGAGACTGTGGCCCTCAGCAATACAGCAGGAGTCGCTATTCACCTAGTTAATATGCTGCCAAAGCAGACATATCACGTCTTTATGGATAACCTCTTCTCCTCGCCCAATCTCTTCCGTGCCCTTCAAGAAGCCGGTCACGGTGCCACAGGTACAGCCCGTCCTAACTGTGGCATCACCAAAGAGCTCAAGCTTGCAAAAGGGAAGGATAAGGCAGGTGCCTCAGGCTTTAAGTATAATGAAGTAAAGTCAATCCCTACAATTGATGGCCTCGTACGCCCGAGGGACTTATTTATATGCATTTCCCTTACTAATTCGTCCTCCCTAGGTCGCTCAAATTGCTTGGAAGGATAACAGCCTCGTGTTATTTCTCTCTACCGTATACAACGGTGCCGATGACCAACGCACCCCAAAGAGAAGGAAGAAGCCTGCCAACAAAGGGGCACAATCCAAGCCGATACAGGAGACCTTTGGTGATGCCGTAACAAAGGTTATTCCTATACCGACTGTATCTGCTTCTTATAACGATGAAATGAATCACGTGGACCGAGGAGATCAGATAAGGTCCTATACAAGCTATGAGCACCGATTTCGCCGTGGCCCGTGACAGGCTCTCCTTTGGTCTTTCCTTCTTGATATAGCACTCGCGAATAGCTTCATTTTGTAGCTCAAGACCTCATAGCCGCGGTGGCTGCCTTACAAGACCTTTGAGAGCTGGAAGAGGTGCATTTCTGACGCCCTATTCATCAAATTTGCCCAAGAAAGCGGCGCAAGGAAGAGATTTTGGGCAGGGAAAGAGGAGGACATAAACGATACCCGGTCACGGCAAAATCACCTGCAAAGAGATATCAATCATGTCAACAGGGGGATATTCTCAGATTGCCTTGCTTGTAAAGGCTTCAGGCAGGGGCAGCCCCGAACTTTTAAGAAAAGGAAGGTTGAAAACACTCTCTTACAGCCGATAACAGGTAATACACGAAGTCGGCATCGAGGAGGCTCAGGTAGGCAGACTTGGTACGGCTGCCGAGTCTGTGAGGTAGCTCTTTGTAACAATCAAAACTGCTGGGACTTTTACCATCATACAAATTAGTATGTGTAGAGAAGTACCGTTAGTTTTATTTATTTTGATTGGTCATACACCCCTGTCGTGACCCCGCCGAAGGGCTGTACCGCTCAATGGGATAGTTCGGATCACGCTTGAGTCGGATTTTCGTTTAGCCTGGGGTAAACCTAGACCCAACTAAAAACTAAATATTCACTAATGCTGCTGTGGAAACTTCCTAAGGAGTGATGTACGACCTCTCGATCTCCGCGGACCACCGACCGGAATTGCTGCTTATACGCCCGCGGGGACCGAAATTAGTGGGTTTGGGTTTAACTACGTACGTGATACACCCCTCATTGCGAGCCTCGGCTTGAATGAATCATGGAGTTTCACAATTCGCCCTGTCTTCTTTAAAATACCTTCGCTAATGGAGAGAACCACCCTCATGTTTTAAGTTGCTCTTTCGAACGGAGATGTGCATTTCAGACCACCTCCTTGATGACTTACCAGAACTTCACCACCGCCAGTGAATCACAACGCCAAAGAAGAACAAAGCATCATGTCTCATCCACCAAAAGTTGTGCAGAAAACCAAAGATGTGCAGGTGTTTCATCCAGTTGTCATCATCGGCGCTGGTTGTGGTGGAATCGGCATGGCTTGTGAACTGAAGAATAAGCTCGGCTTTGAAGATGTGCATATTTTTGAGCGACGATCTGGCGTCGGAGGCACATGGTGGAGCAATCGGTATCCTGGAGTGGCCTGCGACATGTAAGCACCCTGCCAGGCCGTATTGCGATGGTGCTGACTTAGTGCAGCCCAGCCGTGTTCTACTCCTTTTCTTTCCGACAAAACCCAAACTGGACAACCTTCTACCCATCAGGTCCTGAAATACGCGCATATCTTAACTCTGTTGTTGACGAATATGACTTACGTCCTAAGATTTCACTGAACACGGAGGTTCGTGCTTGTGAATGGGATGCCCATAACCAGCTCTGGACTCTGAGTGCAAGACGTCTTGTCCCAGGAGCCGGTGACCTGAGTATTTCAGAGCGCGAAGCCGGACTCAAAGAGTACGGAGCCCAGTGTCTTGAGGAATTCACCATATCTTGCAAAATTCTGGTCAGTGCTGTTGGCGGTCTGGTAGAGCCGGCTCCTTGGCCCTCGAACGTTCCAGGTCGGGACGAGTTTCGTGGCTCCATTATGCACTCTGCACAGTGGAACAGCGACATAAATTTGCGAGACAAGGATGTTGTCGTAGTCGGTACCGGATGCAGCGCTGCGCAGATTGTCCCAAAATTGCTGGAACGAGACATTGGCGCTCGATCAGTGACCCAGCTCATGAGAGAGCCGCCCTGGGTTGTTCCCAGAATTGCCCCGCCCGTGGGAGACAAGCTCTGGGAAATGTGGTCAACGTCATTATGCCATTATGTACCGGGCTTCATGTCTGGTATGCGCCTTCTAACTTCGGCAGCGACAGAGTTTGACTTTCGTCTGTTTGGTGGAGGGTGGTTTTCCGATCTTGAGAGGAGGAGGTTGCAGAAAAGCCTTATCGCTCATATGAAGCAGAATACCCCAAGCAAGGTAAGGCATATGCTCCCTAGTGGCATGGATATCCTCCACAGGTGCCTGTTTGTTCGAATACTTACATCGACGACAGTACCACGAAATATTAACCCCAAACTACTCAGTCGGGTGCAAGCGGCGAATTTACGACAAGGCCTGGTTCCCAAGCCTCAGTGACCCACGTGTCACGTTGACAACACTGGCACTTACAGAGGTAAAGGAAAACAGCATCACGCTCTCTCCGGGTCCCAAGACGCATGCCTCGGAGCGGGAGGCTGGGGCAGTTGATGTTCCCGCTGATGTGATTGTGCTGGCTAATGGGTTTGCCGTTCACAATTGGTTCCACCCTCTTACCGTCATTGGGCGTGACAAGACCACACTCCAGGAGGTTTTTGATGCTCGCGGTGGGCCTCAGCTGTATCGAGGAACGGCGCTTGATGGTTTTCCCAACCTATTCATCTTATTCGGACCGAATAGCTTCACAGGTCACTCTAGTGTGCTTCTGGGGCTCGAGAACCAGATCAATCACGCCATTAAATTGATGCGTCCAGTCTTGCGAGGTGATGCTAGGACAATTGAGGTGAAGCAGAACGCAACCTTGTCTTACACGAACCAAATTCAGAAAGACTTGAAAAGCATGGTTTGGAACAGCAGCCATTGCTCCAGCTGGTACAAGACCATAGACGGGAACAACTTCGTTTCATACCCGTGAGCTTCTCCTTACTGGACCAGCTATGAACAGATAGCTAACATACAAAACTGAAAGGTATTCGATGATCTGGCATACCTTGCAATTCCGGTTTCCGACATGGGCACATTGGAATGCCGAGTTAACGCAACAGGGTGAAACGCGTCGCTGGCGCAAACGTTGTACTAGGAAGCTTCTTTTCTCATTTTCATTGGCTGCATCGTCTTCGCCGCAAAATTAAGACCACTTAGGATCCTACGCTTGGTTAGTTCGAATATCAGAAATCTGCGGTCCTTATATTAAGGGCCATCACTCCGCGGGCCAAAGGAGGATGATGGACAACATAACGTTTCGGTTTCTTCTCCTATTCAGTATGCTTGGAGTTACATAGCTGGTGGCGACAGGGGTGTTAGTAGCTAAGAACGAATCCATTGGTTGTTCCTTGAGTGGTATCTGCCATTCTTGTAATTTTGTTCATTTCCATTGTCCCCATTCTCGAACCTCCGCAGCGCTGCTAACAATTCAATTTTCAACCAGGATATCCGTCGATTGAATTGAGGGCATCACGAATTTAATTGTAGGACTCTTTTTTGAATTGAATTGGTAAAATTGATTCAGCCGAAGGCTGAGTCTACATTAATCCATAGGTTTCCAGAATAATGAGGGTTTGGTGCAGACAAGGGTAATAAGTTTCCCGGGCTCTGATTGGCCTAAGCTTTGTATTGCCAGTCGCACATCGTTCGACAATTGGCTGTTGGCTTCAGAGAAGTGGGTCCAGGCCCCTCTGCACCATCTCGCCGTTTGTTTACGAAGATGATTTGTTTATGTTACACTTGGCTGAAGACAGCCATTTCGTCCGCTTCAACGCTTCTGCGTGTCTTCTTTTTGTTAGGTAATGGGTCTTAAATCTAGTTCCCGGTAGCTGTATAATGGACATAATTCCCATTGTCTGTGCCCGCTGTGGCGAGGAGTGATGAAGCGAATAATTGTCAGTGATGTTAAAAGGTCTAAGTTACATATGTCTCAGAGGAGCACAGCCCCTCATATAGTATCCACATTCCAGCCACCAGCAGATCGGACCATCTTAGTCATACGGTCTCAACAAGGAGAGACCGGCGGGCGACTTCGTCAGCAAAAGGAAATCTGCTGGGCAGGGTTCCGATCAACTACACCAACTACACTTTTCAGCCCAGAGTAGTGTAAGTGTAAATTAGGTAAGTAACCATCTGGCGTAGTTAGTATAGTATGCTATACCAGCGCCTTTAGTAAATATAGTTAGTTTCTTATATACTTTGCTTACATAATCTATACTCCTAAATTATTATACTTACCTAGTTTATATTAAAGTATAAGCCTTAATAGTCTTCTGGGGGTACTCTACCTTTGTTTTATTAATTTGCTATTCCTCACTCTCTCTCTTATTACCCTAATCCCTTAGCCATGCCGTTGCTTGTTTTACTAACTTGCTATCGCTTATACCAAGACCTTTATAAATCTGCTGCTCCTTGTGCTATAAGATTAATATTAGATCTACTTCCTTGACGATCCTAGCCCTATACCATAACCGCAATACCTGATAAATAGAGATGATTTTGGCATCCAGGAGGCTTCTTATTGGCATTGCTATTCTCCCGGCAGCCGAAAAGAGCCTCTTATACTCTGCAGATATTGGTTAAATGGTTAGAAAGTCTAAGGCCATTTAGGAAAGCCGAGGGTATTTCTGTGACGGTTGGGGTTTTAAACAGGGAAACTAGTCTATACTAGGTTTATATTTACAGATTACATAGGGCGTTATACTAAGCGAGTTAGTTATTATATCTCTTAATAATTAAGTAATACTTATTAGGCTTATTAATATAAAGAAGCCTTATTAATAGCTAGTAAGCTAAGTCCTATAAAAGTGCTAGTAAATATAATTTATATACTAGTAAATACTAGTAGTAATTAGTAAGATTATTATAGGATTAGTAGTAATTATATTAAATTAATACTAATTATAACAGCTTGTTTATAATTATAGGGTCTTAGCACTGATCTGTTTTATAAGGTATGCGATGATTAGAGGAAAATATGGGGTATATGTGATGGAAACGCTGGGGTTGTAATATAATCTCTCCCCTCTGTTAAGCCTTGTCCTCGAGGCCTGGTTAATATATTTTCCGTTGGTTATCCCCTGGTGAGTATAATCTTAATCTTGTAATCCTCTGAAGATATCTAACCGCATAATAAAGGCTAAGAAAACCTTTACTAAAAATTAAAAATCTCTTTATATCCTTATTATAGTATTTAGGTGTTACGATTCGTGCCCGTAACAGCGCTATAAGGCTCTATAAGCAGCTGAATGCACCACTGTAATTGCTACAATAGCAGTTATAGCCCGATCTTTTGCCCTGTGGCGTAGTGGTTAGGTGCAGCCGTTACATTAGGAATCCTATTATACCTTATTCTAACTATATATATTAAAAACTAGAGGATTTATATATTATTAATCCTATAAAGTCGAATAATTATAATTCCTATATTAAATCAGGATATCTTATAATAGCTATGGCTTGTCCATAGCAGCAAGTATGTTTTAATATGAAATTATTTTATAGGCTTTGGTGATATAATATTAGCTTAAAAGATCATTAATAAGAAACATCGTCTTAAGTATAAGGAAGAGGCTACTAAGGATAAACTGATTAGTCTTTAGGCAAAGTCTACTTATATTTATAATTAAATAAATACTTAGTTTGCTAAAAGTACTTGCTTAAAGCGTTAGTATTATCTAGTAGAGGTAAAGGGCTTAGATATAATTTTGCATAGTCTTAACTCTATAGATAAGTTAGAGAAGGCAGAGTATAATAAATAGGTTGCCTTAGAAGGTGTTATAATTAACAGGACCTTCTAGGACTAGTCTGCTGTTACTAAGTAGTTTAAGTAGGATTTATTAGGTCTTAGTGCCTTTCTTAATTCTTCTGGTTTAGGTAAAACTTCTTTAGGAGTTATTAGGCATTAGTAAGGTGTTTTATTAATTCTTATATATTTTTGCTTTCTAGGTAGGTTTTTTATTTAATTAGATATATTTTTTATTTATTAATCTTTTATATATGTCTAATTTCCTCTGCTTTATATACCTCTGGTCTTATAATTTATTAGGGTTTATTACTAGTCTTAATATATATTATATTAGCAGCTAATTCTTATATTAAAATATAATAGATTAGATAATATCTAATACTTAGGGGTAGGTCTAGTTTATATTAGTCCTCTTTTATCTTTTATTTAATTCTAACTACTCCTCAGTACTTATAATTTAATTTATAACTTAGTTAATCTATTTTAATATTTTTAATAAATAAGTATATTATATCTCCTTCTATAAAGGTTAATCCCTTTAACTATTTAGGGTTATAATATCTTTATATCCTTTTCCTAATGAATACTAGTTTTATCTTAAGTTTATTATATAGTTCTTTTAGTTTATTACTTATAATAATAACTACTAGGTTTATACTCTTAGGTTCTTAAGTATTATAATATATATTAAATACAAATCTAATATTTATATTAAATAAGGTAAGTTTTATACTTTTATTATAGGTAGTATTATAGGCTAACTAGGCGCTTTATTACTTCTTTACCTAATTATCTTATTTATAGTTAATATAATACTATAACGTGGTTAATAAACATGCTGACTAGACAAGTATGTTAACTAAAAATCCCTTATCTTATATTATTACTATTTAATTAAATACTATATAATAACCCAGTATATTGTAGTATTTAAATAAAGCTAGAATCCTTCTTGCCTGTTAGGCACTTTAAAATAACCTAAAGCTAGGCACCTAATATATTATAAGTATATATGAGGTTAGATATAATACCCTCTGTAACTAAAAGAATAGCATTTAATTATAAGGCAATTAGATTCTAAAGTTATAAAAGCTATCTAATCTAGAAGAGAATATAATAATCTAATTTATTCATAATCTAGATTTACAAGGATTTCCCTTATAAATGCGTTTTATAAAAGAAATAGCTAATTCTCTGCTTATAAACCACAATATGCCACTAGTCTGCAAGCACTAGGCTTATAACTTTATAAAGTAATAACTAGAGTTAAAGATATATTTATTTAAAAAATATAGCTACTTGAGAGCTAAATATAAGGGTCTAATTATTATTTATAGCTAGTTGAGTCTTATATAAAATATAATTATAAAGTATAATATCTAATTAAATAATATCTAAAACTTTAATAAGACTAACGTACATGATAAGCGAGTGGACCAGACAAGCGAGTGGACCAAAAATCCCTCACCCTATCTCCTAAGAGCCCAACTGGCTGCAATTAGGTCACGGCGAGGGGTCGTAACCAATTAAAATGCACAGAACAAGAGGTACTTCTACAGCCACCTAAATTATGCGGTGGTATAAGTACCAGCAGGTCTTATTATTACAAATCGGTACATCACATATCTTGCACCCATACCTCGTCTGCCGACTGCGATGCCTTCCTCTTGCGTTGCCGCTGATTTCAGCAAAAGCACGCCTTTGTAAACCTTTTGACCTTATCTGCCCTTGCCGAAAGCCCTGACAAGCTAGGCATCTTGAACAACGACCACGATAGACATGGTTGATATCCCTATCTATGTGTCTTTGCCGTGTTTCTTGATCATCGATGTCCT
>JACTAS010000183.1:0-29528 GCA_014884825.1 Fusarium sp. 190-020-2 | reverse complement strand
GACTAAAACTGACCTCCCAAATATTTATTTTGCCTCCCCTCCCATTTGGTTGGGGTCCTTTTTGTTTTTCCTGTGGGGGTTATGGCCCCCCCCCCCCCCCCCCCCAAAAAAAAAAAAAAAAAAAAAAAAAAAAACAAAAGTCCAAAGAACGATAAGACAGCAGTAGATGGACTTCTTGTCAGTCCTTTCACTGTGAATCAAGACCGACTGCTTGCGACTCTTAGCCCTCGTTATGTCCACCCTGAGAATGGACAGGTGAACGGGCATGCCAAATTCAACTGGCCTTCGCGAGCTCAATCTAGACGGCCGTCTGGCCATGGGTCACCGTCTTCAGAGGATGATGCAGAGGACATAACGCCCAACATAACGCGATCATACACTTTCTATCCCAATCCTACCATAATACCTCTTGTTGAGACTGTGCCTGCCAAACCTCCGGCGCCGGATGCGTCTTTCACCTATGACCCTGAAGAGAGGATGGGGAAGTGATTCATCGCCTATGTTGATGGCATGTTCCCCAGTTTCTCCTCAAGACACTTCACTGGTCCTGACAAGGAGTGTCCCGAGAATGCTGCCACCTCAGTTCGGATATCAAGCCTGGATGGATGATATGGGTAGACGATTATTCGAATTTTGTACGTCCGTTTCATGTCCACTTTTTGACAGCGTGAGCCTTGATGAAGCGTTTACTGACTGGTCCCCAATAGATACCATGAACTGGTGCCCCGGAAGGAGTGTGCTCAGACAAACCAACTTGTGGCTGACGGATCTAGCGCCCATGCACAAAGACGAAGGCATCTTTATGCTATCGGGAGTCTCGCTGGCATCTATATATATGATTATCTGCCGGATGAGCGTATCCGGCAGCAAATCAATCAGCGATATGTCATGGCGGATCAATATTTCAACACACTCCTCAACGCACCTCAAAGCAGGGAAAACGGAAAAGGCCGGGAGGTCATCACTATGGCCGTACTTCTTTCAATGCAAGACGTATGTATAACTATACTGCATTATCGGTCGCTTTGCGACTTCTTTGTTGTGAAGTGACCTAACTGGTGTTGAGATCATCTTAACCGAACGGCGAGCCAAGGGAAACCCCACAAACCGCGATGACTAGAGGGGCCCAAGGAGGCCGAATACTTTCTGCAGGCGGCAGATCCTGGTGATCGCTACTGGAGAAAGGGCAATGTTCAGGACAACGAGCTTCGCATCCCTCAATCCATGATCGTTGGTCGGGCGATGATTCTCGCTCAGCCTATGATGACGCTCCCAGCACCTAAGACTTTCAACCCCGAGGCTGAAACAGGCAGATTCGACTGGCTCCTTTATGTAACGGAAAAGGATATGTTCGAGATTCATGGCGGATGTGGTTTTTCGAAGAAACTTTGCCTCTTATGAGTCAGGTAACATATTGTGCAGGTCGTTTGCAGCAAGAGCCCGAATCTGCCATCGTCCCTATCACGGCAAGATATCTGATCCGCGAAGTATCCGAATGCGCCAATGGAGTCCTGAAGGCAAAGACTGGGAATTGGATCGAAAGCATCGTCCTAAGATAGACTGGGTGCGCGATAACGCAGACGACGTGATAATCGATTCGAATGAAACCATGACAGAGGTCACAGCTGAGGCATGGAGAATTGCCGCGATTATTTGTTATCAATGTCGTCTTCTGAGGTACGAATATGTGAAGGGGAAGAAACTTAAGGGAAGGGGGCGTAGTGGACCAACAGAAAGAAAGTTGGAGGGTGATGATGGGCGTTGACTGTGCAACAGCTCAAATTACTTCGGCCTCTCCGTCGCCTGATAACACTGACACTCACGATAGTGACAAGAGCGCTGATTGAGCTTTTAGGTTGCCTCGAAATCACCCGCAAGTTCTCACCGATCTTGCCGATTTTGCCCAGTGCATACGAATTATGCCTACGTCAGGATCTCGCTTCACGGCTCAAACGCCTCTATTACCTGTGTTCTTTTTGGGTTTACTCGCCACTGATCCCGTATACAAGGCTGTTTCCAAAGCGTGGTTTGAACAGGTAGTGCAAAGACCAGTTCGCAGTGTAAGTACTAGCAAAGAAACGCCATCTTCCTTCTCACAGTCGCCTAGGGTAAAAAACAGGCTGATTGTGGTCTTGCCAGGTGTCTTGCATATTACTCTAGTACAGAATGAGCGTGCTAACCATCACCTCAGAGCGTCCCTCCGCTATACGAAGCGCTCAAGCGCATCTGGCAATGGATTGACAAAGAGGTTGAAATCCAGCCAGAACCAAATGCTCTCCCCAAAACTATCGGCGAGAGTTACTCTTGGTGGGAACAACTTGTTGTAAAGGTGTGCGCCAAAGAAGAGAAAACACTATGCCCAACTTGGTGGCCGTTGTGGGATGCGTCTATCGAATATGCCTCATGCTTTGTGGCCTGACCGCTGATTTGTGATGGCTAGTTCCTGGTGTTAGGCGTTATGGAACAGAACTATTCAATCCGCTGAGGGGCTGGATAAGGCCCTTTAGTGAGAACATCCACGCTACTTGTTATGTGCACGACAAAATACTCCAGATAGTGGCGGTCGCTGTCTGGGTATTCTCGCGTTCCTGTCTCCCTGGAGAGTCGGGGCGGATTCGAAAGTGCTGCTTCCATGCAACATGACCGTAGTCTCCCTAGTCCAACATTCAAACTTGTGCAAAGATATGCGACGAGTTCATGATTATTATGTGATTCTGGTGTTGGTCACTAAACCATAATAAAAGGAACTGTAGAATTGTTGGTTGCTTAAAGTAATCCATAAGCGAGCGCCGCACTTCTCCACGCGACGCGTCTATTCTACATTCAACACCCAAAAACCGCCACAATAAGACATGTCTTCGGTTCCGTACGAAGCCAGGGTGAATCTAGCTCTCGAAGCTATTCAGAAAGACCAAAATCTAAGCATACGGGCCGCAGCGAAGATCTACGGGGTGTCTGATCGAACTATTCGCCGACGACGCGATGGCTCTGCTGCACGACACGATACTGTACCCAATTCGAGGAAGCTTACACAGTTAGAAGAAGAGGTCATTGTCCAGTATGTGATTGAGTTGTGCACACGATCTTTCCCGCCTAGATTACGTGGCGTGGAAGATATGGCCAACCAACTGCTTCGCACACGCGACGCGTCGGCTGTTGGCAAGAACTGGGCCTCTAACTTCGTTAGACGCCGGCCAGAGCTCCGTATGCGTTTTTCTCGGAAATATGATTATCAGAGAGCCAAATGCGAAGATCCGAAGGTTATTTCTGAGTGGTTTGCACTCGTATGGAACGTTAAAGCCAAGTATGGCATACTAGATGAGGACACCTACAACTTCGACGAGACTGGGTTTATGATGGGTATCATCTTCGCATGCATGGTGGTCACTACCTCAGATAGCCGTGGCAAGGCCAAGCTGGCACAGCCCGGCAATCGAGAGTGGGCAACGGTGATCCAAGGTGTGAATGCGCAAGGCTGGGCCATCCCGCCATTCATCATCCTGGCCGCGCAGTACCATCTAGCCAACTGGTACACAGAGAGTAACCTTCCGGCCGACTGGATGATCACAACTACAGACAATGGCTGGACTACCAACGAAGTAGGTCTGGATTGGATCAAGCACTTCGACAAGCATACAGCGAGTCGTACGAAAGGCACCCATCGGCTGTTGATCCTTGACGGCCACGAGAGCCACCACTCCACCATTTTCGAGCTCTACTGCAAAGAACACAACATCGTTACACTCTGCATGCCTTCCCATTCCTCTCATTACCTCCAGCCGCTAGACGTTGGGTGTTTTGGGCCGATGAAGAAGGCGTATGGTCGACAGATCGAGGATTTGATGCGAGCACATATTACACACGAAAGCAAGGTCGAGTTCCTTCGCGCATTTCGCGAGGCCTTCTTTGCTTCTATGACAGAGAAAAACATACAGGGAGGCTTTATGGGAGCTGGACTTGTGCCGCACGACCCGGAAAGGGTTCTTTCCAAACTAGATGTACGGATACGGACTCCAACACCTACCCTACCCCCTTCGACCTCAGCTGACCCTTGGATCCCCAAGACGCCCCAGAACCCCTTGGAAGCCAACTCGCAGTCAGAACTAATCAAGACTCGTATCTCCAATCACCAAAATAGCTCCCCGACGTCGATGATTAATGCAGTTGATCAGTTTGCGAAAGGCGCAAAAGCAATAATGCATCGGGTGGCCCTCTTAGAAGCGGAGGTCTCCTCCCTTCGTAAGGCTAACGAAGCTCTTAGCAAACGCCGGAGAGCTAAAAGAGCACGCGTGAGGCTAGGAGGATCACTTACTGTGCAAGACGCACAGGATTTACTGGCTAAAAAGGCTGCAGATGAGAAAACACCCCAGGAAAGGCAACAGAATGGTAGTTATGCGGGAAGTGCCCGTTCAAAGTCGCGGCGCTGTGGCACTTGCGGTAAAGCTGGGCATAATGCGCGAACTTGCCCAGAGACTGCAGAATCATCGGCTTCATCTATTTCCGATGTAATTGTTGTTGATTATTAGTGTAATGGCGGTGTAATTAAGGATAATTGCTGAGCAGTGCTGGAAAGTGCGGCGCTCGCTTGTGTGCGGCGCTCGCTTATGGATTACGTTATGCCTCTTCAAATTGAACCATACTTGGAATGCAATCTTTTGCGGTTGAATTCTTTCAGTTTCGTCAATTGCTTTAACCAGCTGTCGCATCCACTCGTCTAGGCGTTGCTTTGCCATTCTTGTTGGCTCTTGCTCAGACTCTTTGCCTCTAATAAGAAAGGGATATTTACATATGTTGAGTCCCTCGCCAACCTTATTTCTCAAAAACAAAATGCTGCGGTGCATAACCTAACTCCCTGATAACCTTGCGCCATTGCCAATGCCATACATGTCTGCGACACAAGGAGTATCTCCATGAAATCCCAAAGACAGCCCAGCCAATTAGTTTGTTGATCGAATGCATCCTGTTGTCCTCAAAATTAAACCACGGGTAAATGTCTCCCATGTTCAGTTCACATCATACACTGCATGTAGACCGCTTTCACATCGCCACGCCCACAGGTGTGTCTTGGTTTAGACAACGTTTCTTTGCTATAATTTCTGGCTCTTCCTCAGTATCTTCCTCAGTATCTTCCTCGGTATCTCCATCGAAGTTGCTGTTAAAACCTTCCGAGAGAGTATCTTGCTTGCGCTTCTTGCTATTTGGTTTCTCGGGGTCTTCCTCCCATGTCTCTATTTCATCTGGGTCGAAAGTTCCGACAATCTCTTGGCCCAAGGCTTTACCCAGTCTCTCTCTAAGACCGAGAATAGGCCAAATAGGAACTCTTGTGTACTCAATCTTGAGACCGGAAACAATAGCATTGTCGTCGTCGGCAGGAGCCTTGAAGGGATCGTGGAACTTCTCCAAAAATTCCTTTGTTATGTGTCCCGTGTGGACAATGAACTCCTTTGTATCAATGTCGTGGGTGAGAATCTTCAACTTGATATCGTGGAAGTTAGGGATTGGAGGAATACCCTGTCCTGGTGAAATGCGCGAGTCGCGTCTGCCACTGACAGGTGTGGTACGGTAGAAGTGCTTCTGTGCCATCCCTAGAAAAACGCCCACAAAATGAGCATCGTGATCGGAATTTGAAGGTACGAGGATACGAGCTCGCAGTTGCTGGAGCCGAAACACGGGCTCGTTCCATGTTCGTCCAGGTCCACATGGGACGCGAAAAAGGTTGTTTCGGACTGAAGCCAATTGAGTCTTGCCAATGTAACAGATCATGGGTAGGTTGGCGGGGCTGTAGTTTGGTGAGGATTGTGTTGAGATGTTGACGGATTGTGCAGGTCGCGTTGAAACTGATTTCAATGAAGAGTAGGAAGATTTCGCCTCTTCAGAAGGGTAATTCCACATAAGCTGCGCGCGTACAGCATCACGGTAAACGCGACCGCCGAAGTAGAGATGGAGTTCGGGCAGGTACTGCGGTTTGTTGAAAGGTGAAGGCCACAGCGTCTTGAGAACCGCCTTGACAGCGTTGGGGGATAGGATAGGATGCAATGGAACGGGCAGGAGAATCTGTGTGAGCGCGTTGCTAAGACTGATGATGGTATTCGATGGATTCAAATGTCCTCGCGATGGTGGCGTGCCTGGGGCCGCTGAAGGCTTAGGTGTATCGCATGGCGGCAGTTCCTCCCATCTCGCGCCGAGTAGTTGAGCGTGTAAATCTGTCCAATGAATAGGTCGCACAAAGAGTGATGTGCCGGCGTGGTGCTGAAAGATATCGTAGAGAGAGTTCTTTGCTGGTCGATAGATGCGCTGCTGACGCTTCTTTCGCAAGGCGATATTAGGCGCTTGTGAAGTACAAGGCATCGTGTCTAGTAATGTGATATTACTGCTACCGTTGCGCAGCGGTAGGGTCGAAGAAATAGAAGACTGCGAAGCTACCATGTCCACCGAATCGCTGTTGTCTAGCGAATTTACTAATCGAGAAAAGCGCGGTCTTATGAGAAGAACCAAGGCTTTGGGAACCCTGGGTAGATTTTACGGCGCTTGATGGAGACAGCGGATAGGTTCCTGACAAGGGACACGATGGGATAAGACAAAAACGATATCAAACGATCGAAAACCTCTTAGATATCCAAAAAAGTGACGGAAAGGTTGAAATGTCAAGGAGGGGTTAGCAAGAACAGGTGATAGCACTAAATGGCGAAGGCGAACCTCGCTCCTTTTCAATGTTTGTCGCTTTAAGCCTTCGCATCGTGGGGTAGGAGAGGGCCCCTGTCGCCAATGAAATATAACGCGAAATATGAACGGGCTCACGTGATCACTCCAGTGGACCGAGCAGATCTGGCATCAGAGAGTGGGGTCGGTTAATTTTAGCAGCGATGGTAGCCGAGGCGAGTCAACAGCTCAAACTGGTAGTTGACACGAGCCGATAAAGGAAAGGACTCTATGGACTCTACTTCATCTAGAGCTATAATATTTTATTATGACTATGGAAGCAATAACCAAGGAGTGACGATGGTGATTACAACAAGAGCTGGCATGTTCCATCTCTGATGGATGAATGGTCTCACACATGCATTTTCTCGTTCTCGCTCTAGCGTTGATTGAACTGCCAAATCGCATGTCATCAATCAATTTTGTGTTGAACCCCGTCTACAGCATGAAGCTAGGTGCAGTGACAATTCAAATGCAAGATCAACGGAAAGCATCGCACAAATGAAGAACAACTCAGATCATACCTGGCACATCCTCGATATTTTGTCTCGTGGACTGCGCAGGATGTGACATCATTCCACTGAGTCTTTTCCATGGCATCGGGATTGGAAACGTCGCGTGCCAACGCTGTGAATTTGCAGATCGGATATAGAAACCAGAGGTTATCGATGCAGGATGTGACCATTCCCAACAAGTCTACATCTCTGTGACTCTCTCTCTGCCCATCTTTCAAAGTACTGAGATTCCCAGCTCTGCACACTTTCCGGCGGCATATGCCATTGCTTTTCGGCTTTAAGGCTGAACCTCTCCATTTCCTGTCAAGCGCCGGTAAATAACTCAGTTGCTTCGCATTTTCAAACCGCTCGTAGTGCCGGATTGTCGTCGAGGTTAGGTATCTCAGCCTGTTCAGAGTCTTGCCGGCCGATGGGCTACACACGCTTAGTTCAATATGGCGTGTTGTGCTTGTTTCCTCCGGTTTTAGCTTTGTCATCTGTCCTGTGTGATCAGGGTATGCAGTGTCCGCGCAGACCCTCTGCCCAGTTGTTCCGCAATGTGGCTGGGCTGGCCTCTTCCCTCACATCTTCGCATAGCGTCTAAGTCGATCGTGCGGAGAATTCACCTGCGGTAGCTGATTTGTAGGTTGACCTGTAGCTCAAATATCGGTGTTGGGAGCATTTCTCGTTTTGTCGACTCGTGTTTCAATCGCGAATCCTCTCAAGTCACCAATCTTGCAAGGATTTCAGGTTTCGTGTCCTCGCGCCGACAGTTCATTTTTTCGAGTCTCGTGAAGAGGAGGATTTGGCCCAGGGCTGAGTTGCTTTGCTTTGCGTTTTCGAGAGAGAGATGGGCCCGTTTCTGCGGCTGATGGCTGCCCCAAAGATGATGGACAGAGTTCTGACCGTTATGAGCTTTCTTGAGGAAGCACTGCTCTTTTCTGACTCCGGTGTGAGATCGTCGTCGGTGCGCGCTCTAGGTTCGTTGATAGGAGTTTCACGTTGAGCGCGTCGGTGTAACTGAGGGAGAAACCTCAGAGAGTAAACGTCGAAATGTATGTGATCTGTGATATTGGCTGCGCGAGCAAGCGGCTCGAAAGCGCCTTTGAGAAATGGCACGGTGTCCTGGTGCAGTTGTCGGAGGGAAGTCCCTCTGTAACGTAGGTCTGATAGCGGGGGTAAATTAAAGGCTTCTACTGGCGTCTGACGTTCGCGTCACGCGGCGCCCGAACTTTTCTCTGAATGCGTCGGCGACGCAGGAGAAGCTAAGTAAGAATAAACTTCCTGGTTTCCTTGGTATAAAATCTGACGATTTGTAGGCGTGAATGCTTCTCCATGAGAAGAATCATTGAGTTGCTATGCCTGGCTCCAGCCATAACATCGTCACAGCATCGTCACAGCATCATAGATCGTGGCTCTGAGGTTCCTGCAAGTTGACGTTTGTCTGTCGGCTATTTCATTACTCTGTATAAATTGGATAGTTCACAGTCTGCTTGGATCCAGATCTCGTCGTCGTCGTCCATGTCAATGAATGCTGCACACTCCGGTTTCACCATGGTTTCCGACAGTCCCTTGTCCTCCGCGAGGCTGTTGTCTACCGCTTGAGAGTGCCATGATTAAGGTATTATATAAACTTTTACTAAGAGTCTACTAAATCTTACTAAGTTGAGATTCTCCTCTACGATACTACGTTTGAACCAAGGTCGGCTGACCAATACGTCCCAATCCTCAGGTACTCTCTGAGGCAAGAGTCAGAAGGGCAAGAACTGCATCCGTACTCTTTTGAAGCCTTGCCTACCCCCTCCAATTCTGTTGAGATTGTTCGACAACCTACTATGCTACCCAACTCTCATGTCAACAGGGGTGGATGCAATATGGTCCTTCCCTCAAGTCCCAACATGCGCCCTGTCCTTCCATAGAATGCTCACTTCCATTGAATGAGTTGCCGATCCACGCTAAGTGGTTAGCCCAGAAGTAAGGTAACATAACACCCCCTAAAGCTTCGCATCCATATCCTCATAGTCGCTGATGTCTCCGACGGGCTTGGCTCCGGAACTGGCAGTGAGACGTGCTTTGTAAAGTCTAACATCAGTGATTTCCTCGGGCGTCTTCACAGCATCTCCAGGGGAGGGCTCCTCATCGGCCTTCTTCTGAGCCTCTTCCTGTCGCTTATCAACCCCTTTAGCCTTGCTTTGAGCCTGCAGATGAATCGATAACCGTGCTCTCTGGCTGGAGGCAGGGTTGAGGCGCTGGTTGAAGAATTCTACAACTTCAGCTTTGGTCAGAAGCTTGATCTGCGCGGCATCGCGGTGGGCTGTCAGAGAGTCAGTAGTTGTCCACCAGATAAAGCATGCCTTTTGTTAACTTACCAAGCTCGAAGTCGTAGTATTCGTTCGTGATTTGGTTCCAATGACGAGTGGACTCCTGATCCAGGTTTCTGAGCTTCTCTAAACGCCGGACGATCAAACTTCGCTTGTGGCCCTCAAACTCAGTCTCACTCATTTTCTCCAGAGTGTCCGCATATCTCATGAGGAAGGCCTCGATACGCGAGTCAAGGAATTCTGGTGTCATTTCACTCTGGATGAGGAAGCGGAAGCCATACGTCGTCGAGAAGGCTCGAGGTCCACTGAAAACGATGTAACCGAGTTGCTCCTTGGTCCGGAGCTGATCAAAGGCTGGCTCATGGAGCATCTGGTCCAGAAATAGAGTCTTGGTTCGAACGTCGCGATCTTCTCTGCTACCAACATAAAACCAAGTCTCGACGCAGTGGTTGACGTTAGCAGGATCCTTGAGGGTCTTTCTGAAGACGTAGTTGGAACCTTTGGGCAGAATGAGTGACCGCAGGATAGGCCACTGGGCCTTGGGCAAAACCCGCGGCTTCAGAATGGACTCGACCATGTCGGTTGCTTTAAGAGCGTCCTCCTTGTACATGTTACCGTGTACGTACACTTCGATGAAAACTTGGCCAAGCATCTGCTTCTGGAACAGCCTGACACCTTCCAAAGTGACGCTTGAAAGCTCCGCTGCGAGCTCCTCTACTATGAAGTCTCGTTCGGGGGCATTGAGCCAGTTGGCGTAATCGCCAACCTGGTGGTAGGATGATTGCAGCTGCCAGTTGCTGTATCCTCGGATCAAGCGCTCCCTGACAATCTCAAAACGATCTTCCTTGATATCCAGGTCTCGCATTGTTGTGACGACTTGTTCCAAGAGCACGGGCAGCTTATCATTATAGCCGCTAACGTCCAAGAACAGACCGCGCGAATCGAGACTGACGTTGTACTGCAAGCCAGCCAGCTCCGCGTCGTACGAGTACTCCTCGAGCGCATCACGGACGAGGTCAGTGAAAAGTCGAGCTTTGACATTATTCTCTGCCGAAGCATAGATAATTGGTGTCTTCAAGCTGACAATAACGTTGGCGCGAGGAACCCAGAAGGTATCATCCTTCTTCCACCATGTCCTGGCAATGCTATCATTACGAAGAACCCGGGGGTTCAGTGCCGACTCGTCCACCTCCTTCTTCTCGACCTCGAGCTTGTTGGGAATGAACTGGTTCCTGTGAGGCAGGTGAAGGGCAGGCAGTCGATCCTTGGGAGAGACTGCAAACGCTTTCTTGTACTCCTCCATAAGATCTCTGGGGATCTTTTCATGCCGATATTCAGTTCCGTACCACTTTTCCTTCTGGTCCCAGTTGCCAGGATAGTTGCGTGATACAATGACCTTGCGGAAGTTATCCGGGCGAATCGTGGCAAGGGCTTTCTCGATCTCATCAGGAGCAAATTCTCGGAGACGGCTGTGTCCACTGAGCAACCATTCCCGAGGAAGAGACTTTTGCATGACCGAGCTGATTCGGCTGGTAAAGCGACTGGCAGGCGTCTTTTGCTTGAACTTGAAATCGACATCAGCCATTCCCTTCTGCTCTTGAAATATCCACTCCTGGGGTGGGCTCTCACGCAGGAGAGCGATGTACTGGAAAAAGATCTTGACGATTTCAGGGTAGTTCTTAAGACCCTTTTCCGTCAAGCGAACCTGTACATCGAAGATACCAGGAGTACCAGGGCAAACGGGGTAGGCACCGGCGCTTAGACCATTTGCCCAACCCTTGGACTTGATGTATGACATGATACTTCCAGGGCCCTCGTGGCCGATGAGATGACAAATATATCGGCTAGGTTGAGTAGCAAACATAAACTCCTCGTCGATAAAGGGAAAGTACAGGTTAAGCTCTCGAGAGTCCATGACAGGCTTCGCGAAACACTGCATACCGAGATCGGCTTCCCTAAAAGGAAGTTCGCCTGGCCATCTGTTCGGTGGAAGCTTCTTGTTGACGACAGGAGAGAACCACTCAGCGACCCATTTCTGAAGCACGTCAAGCGGCTCTCTACCCAGAACAACCAGCTTCATGCGGTTTGCTGAATAGTGCCTAGCATGGAACTCGATAAACTTGTCCCTCACATTAATTCCACGTGCCTCGGGAAGTGTCTTGAGAACCTCAAAATTGCCGGTTGAGAAGTGACAGAACGGGTGGTTAGGGTTGGATAGAGACTTTTCGAGCTGATGCAGCCTCCATGTGTCATTCTGAAGATTCTTTTTGTTTTCTGAATCGACAGCCTTCAGCTCTCGATCCAAGGTCTCGGGAAGGAAAAGCGGTTCAATGAAGAACTGGGCAAATCGGTCGAGAGCCTCGCGCAGAGGAGATGGGTTGGTATCGGAAGGTTCCTGGCCATTGTCCGGCTTGGCAGAGATATCGAAAAAGAAGTTCGTCGATGTTGGCCCTGTGTAAGCGTTTGAGCTTCCTGAATTGGCGGAGAGATATTGGCCGTATTCGTTCTCGATCGGAAATTTCTTCGTGCCCATGAAGAGAAGCTGTTGACAAGCAGAAATATTAGCCCATCGCCTGTACATCACAGCTGTTGGATTGGGGCACTTGCATGTTCGACCGCATGGGCCATACCGGGGGTATCAGACTCATCGCTGAAGTTTCCCACATTGACATCCAGGGCAGCGCTGGCCTTATCGGTCTCGGGATCATGCACCAGGAGAGCCTCGAGCTCATTGTCCAGACGAATGACTCGATAATCGCGATCGTCGAGTGAAGGCTTCTCGAGAGAGTCGGTAACAAGCGTCACCTGTATCGGAGCACCACCCGTCGCTGCGGAGGCATCTTCGTTGTGTTGCGAGTGAGGCATTGCTGAAGCGGTGGTGTTAAGGCACAGCTTCTCGATATTTGTTGGTGTGATGAAAGAGGTGAGCACAAGAACTAGGGAAAACTGAGATCGGCCAAACGATTTTACCTATTCTTGAGACAAGATCTTGGCAAGGTCGAAGACACTTATACTCATGGTAATGGTTGGGCTGCGGGACGGGTAAATCAGTGCGAAGCTGGGGATGGACAACGCTGGTCCGACCTGAGGAATCCAGGCATCAAAAAGAAAGAGACAATAAGGCTATGGCAGGCGACCGAAAGATCTGCAGCCGCAGCCTGAAGTGACCCGTCCTTCCCAGTGACAAAGGTGTAGAGTGAAGGCTGTGGGACACAAGACTGTTCCACGTTCCCTCGGCGTCTGACTTCATGCAAGCGAGGTACCTCACTCCCATGCGTAATACAGGCCTGTGCAGATGGTCCACGGCAATTCGGGAGTACCACTAAGCCGGATGCGGTGAGTGGCGCAGGAGGTTTGGCCAGATGCTCGTATCAAGAGTTGGTCACGTATGGCTACTAGCTGTCGTCGCTGGCTCGGTTAGGAGGTCTCAGAGAAAAAGAAGAAGAAAAAAGGAAAAGGAATGAAACGCGGCTCAGATTGAGGTGCAGAAATTACTCAACGCAAGCCATTGGCTATTACAATCGGCGTGTCTTGCTCCTTTTCGAGACATAACCAGGGGCGGCGGGGAGGCTGGCGGGGATGCCCTGGTAAGCGCAGGGTGAACAAAATCTTGCTACTTCTGTTAGCGGAGTCAGGGGCGTGCGGCGTGTCTGGCCCCTGTCGAAAAGCAAGGACCGCTATTGTCGCCTGTCAGAGCGAACCACCCTGAAAAGTGTCCCATCTAAGCGAACCCTGTGCTCTCGATTTGGCCAACAAGGGGGGAGGGCTCGCACTGCACCATCCACTGCAACCCATCCTGTATGACTGCGGGTCTAGGGCTGAATTGGTAGCGCCGGGGAGAAGGAGTTTGGTAGGGCACCTTGCTGATGATGCCTTGCTGCGTGCCATTTCATATAACGCAGGCGACACGGAAAGGTTGGTAAAAAAACGAGGGCGGGCGGAGGCGAGGCCCACATAAGTCTTTCCGCCAGCAACGGCAAAACCAAATATGTTCCTGGTAGGCAGGTCGGGAAACAGGTTGACACCAATAGAATTAGCACGACGGTCATCGCGATGTTTGGGTCTGCCATCCTCACACGAAAGTGTTCTTTCGACTGTTTTGCGAACAGCTAGGTGTCTCGGTATTTGGTAGCGATCGCGCTCAACCAACTAGCCTCTGATATATCTCCTGCGGAGCGCCTGCTAGATCGTCTTGTCAGAAGATAGTGAGATTCCTCTTGGACACCGCTCCTTCTCAAATCTATGTCGTTTTATACTTGGCCGTTGGGGTGGAGGTGCAAAGGTCGTACTCGGCAAGCTGAACCACGACGCTGAGCGATAGCTGTCGGATGTCCCGATACTGGCTCTCAAGTTTTATGACACAATGAGAAGTGAAATTGCATTCTGAGCTTCTGGACAACAGCCATTGATTTAATACTTGTTGGCAAAGATGGAAGCCTGCCTTGCCGGCTGCGCCCCCGTCAACGCCACTTTGAAGACTGACCGAGGCTATGAACTCATCAAATCATGATTGGGTGAAGCACGTAGAGTGGCTGAGCCAATACGTGGCTACAGTGTTCAGGGTAGCAATTTCTCCAAGATCTTCCTTCCCAACGACCGGCCGCAAATGAGCGTTGTCTGGTTGTTGAAACCATGTTAGCCATTACATGATGGTTCTTTCTCCCTAGACGTAATCCTGTGGTTACGATTCGTGGACTACTCTCCGACAGAGGCAGTACCCCTTTCGCGGTCAGGCGTCTTATGCACCCCTAGGAGGAATTGCAAGCCGTAAAAATAAACTTGGGGCAGCTAACGCAGGTACAAACAACAAGGGGATCCCCCCACAATATAAGCTTCTACTAAAAGCTTCCACGATTACTATTAAATCTTATATCGCAACGGAGCCTTTAGAGGTTTATTGCAAGAAGAGATCAAGTGTTATTGATACCTCCAGTCTCTATCGACAAACCACCTCAATGCAACATTCGAAAAAGTCTAGATACATGGTGGCAGCAGCATACCGAAGGGTTGTCGGCAACGACTGCACGTGCCCAGGATCTCGGCAATACATTCGCAGGTTCCTCATTATCTCCAATAATCCGACTTCGCCAAATATCATGTCATGAATCGAACAAGCTTCCCAAGATCCGAACCGATTGGCAAATCCCATGAAGGTCAACGCGCCAATGATATCGATATTAACAGTAAAGAATGCATCAATTTCGTCCTCTTTGGTTGCGATGCATTCCTTGCAGCCGCAGACAGTCTGGGTGCTGTACTTCTCAGGAATTTCCATCGGTTCGAGGCCAAGGGTCTGCTGAAGCTCAGGGAGAAGGAGAATGGCAGGCCGGAGTAGCTGAAGGCAAATCAAGATTGGATGTCTCTCAGGCACCACCTCCTCACTCATCAAGTCTCCCTGATGCTGAATGTTCTGAATCCACTCAAGAACTAGAGCAGCCCTGCGGGTGCGGTGTTCCAGGCGTGATGGTATGGACGGTATAGATTCGTCGGTCGGCATTGTCGTCTTGGGCTCTAAACTTTCATCCTCGCTATCATTCTCACTATCAATCATAGTCTCCGTGTCATCAGATGACTGTTCGGCTAATTCGTCGTCCACATTGCATGAAAAGATAGAAGACGGGCGTGGAGATGTCGTTGTCGACGACACAGGGGTCAATTCATGGCTTGACATTGCGCGTTGGTGAGGATCCGCCAACGAAGGTAGAGATGGAATGTGCTGGTTTGTCGATTCTATGGTGTTGATGGTTTTGGGCGTGGCAAACATCTATACCAAGACAGTGAAGCTAAAATCTCTGGTTCTTATACTCGACTGACATCCTTTATACCAGATGTATTGCAGCAGTCAGAGACCCCAGCACACAATATGCATGTCCTCCAGTCATGCCGCTCCCTCGGCGTCTAACCACTGGGATTAGTATGATATGTTTGGCCGTCGGATAAGGCTGGCGGCTTCTCACCTTTGTAGCGGATTGTTGGAAGTGAGATGAGAAGGAAATCTCTACAGCAGCCCCTGAAATGAGGGGCCTTCGTCACATTAACGCACATCCGTCGGACAGGATCAAATATCGAGAAGCTCATCTTGCGCTGGTATCAGTTACTTAAACTGTACTTTTTCACCATGGAGTAGTGATCAAACTCTTGTGGTTCTGATAGCAGACAGCTCTAGCTTACATGGTATGGCTCATATTCTGCACAGGGATGGCCATGTTGCGGCTGAAGAACATCGCCGTCGGCTCCGAGACCCGGAATGTGCGTCCCTTGAACGTTGCAATAGAAGTTCGCCAATAGCAACATCCGTAACCATGTGAATTATGGCGGTGAGGCTCTATATCCCTGTCGAAACAATTGTTGGGTATTCATACAAGGGACAACGCAGCATGTGATAATGCAAGCCATACTCGGCCAAAACGTATCAGAATAACCCAGACCAAAGGGAAGGTTAAAAATATTTTTTTCCCTAGCAACTTGGAGTAGTTACATGCAGCACAGGGTTTCGAAGCGGCAGGAAAACCATAAATGATGGGTAGTGCTCGTTCCTAGCCGCCCTCAGTTTCCCTGTAATAGAGGCGAGAATTTGATATGTCACTTAGCTAACAGGTTGTCGCGTGTGGCTTTTCTACAATGGCACTATTAATATCATGAAAAGCTTGTTCTGTCTCGAGTATAATGTAAACGACAGTAGAAAGGGAAATGATGGACTTGCAGGGGAAAGTAATAAGGCAACGGGTCGAACGGCGCTTAATCTGCACTGTCGTCCCAGCTTCTGGGATGTCGAGTTAGGTTTGTTACATACATTGAGTGCGGATCTCGTTCATGAAGTCGTATCGACAGAGCCTCAAATTCTTTTGAGGCTCTAAATTGAGGGTTGTATTGGCCAATGGGTAGGGCCTTCGACCCACGCCCCACTCACTTTCCGGGTACCCGCATACCCTAAGCTAATTAAACTAATTCTATCAAATATACTTCCTTCTACTAAAACAGCAGTCTAAGACTTAGGCACCTCTGGTTATACATGTTACAGGTTGTAACCTTGACTGTTACTGCTATACTTCCTTGAGACTGTTATGCGTTGCATATCGATTGGCAGTCAATGGCCTTTCATTCGATTGACAAGTCTGGCTATTGATACTAATTTCGCTCTAACTTCGGCGTTGTTCAGAGTTATTTAACGTGGTACCTCATGTTCTCTTTCCTAAGGACTTGAAAACAGGCCCCGGTATCGCTCTCTTCTGGTACCTGCCCTCATGGCCTGCGGCCCATGCCCTGTGGACGTCCCTCGAGAAATAATTTCGTCTGGCCCGATGCATCAGGTCTCTCTTCTGACGAATTTAACGACATTCGTAGATGGATTCCCTTGGGTAAATGACGACAGAACCGAAATTAGTTCTCCGAGGAAAACCATAAGGAATGAGAGTAGCAACACATCTTCTAGTACTGTCTCTGCGTTACCATGTGTTGGTGCTATGTGAGTAATCTCTGCTTCATCCATCAGGCAACGGAGTTGGCGAAGGAATTGGCGAGCTATGAGATAGTTTCAACAGAGCATTGTTCGGTCGAGACGGCTCAGCCTGGACGAGCGCCCAGCAACACACTAATAGTAAAGAATGCACTTTGATTAGAAATCAAGGAGACGGTCGGAACTAAGCTAGAAGTGTTACAGTGTGGCAGCATAGAAGGCTCAGACGGACGTGCTGATATCGGTAGTGTTGGACGCGATCAACGACATTGTCCCTCGAGCCCAGCCGTGACCTTTCGCCAAGAGGTAATAGACGGAAAACCTGACCCAACTACGACTAATGTACACGTATCGGCATAACCAGAAGCTGGCGACGAGAACGAGAGGTAGCAGACCTGGGCCAAAAGACCAGATAAGCGACGAAGTACTATCGCCATGGGATGAAGAAGGAGAAGAGATAATCCTGAAGTGCCTTGATGCACTTTATCCAGCCTGTTCCTGAAACCATCAACCTCTGATCGACAACATGCTCGACTAGAGCGCGTAGACACGCGTTATACAGCATTGCCTGCACGTACTCCATTTCCAATCCGCTCTGAGCCTGAAAATATTCTGTGATATATTTCCCACCGTGGGCCTTCCAGAAGTCTCGAGCTTGCAATACCGTCATCTCGTTAGTGTCCAAGTATGCTGAAGGACAGGATTGTGTTTCACGAAAGACCAGCTTGTATATGTGCTCCCAGCGTCGCTTGGTGGGCCATTGATGGTAGTCTCTCTTTTTCGGCGTGCTTTTCAATTCCCTTTGCTGGTAATCGTTGATGCCGTCTGGAATTATGACGGGCTCAGTTTTGCATTTTTTCTCCATGATATGGGTATCGCATTTCGCCACCGTTTCAAAGGTCTTTGAGCATCTTGGACAATATGGTGGCTGCTTGTGATGGCGTTGCATGTGCCTGATCACGCTCTGAACCGAACGAAGATCATGACGTGCAAGACAATCTCGATATTTCTCTGGATTTGAAGCATAGAAGGGGCATTTGAAGTGATCGAGTTCGTCAGGTGGCGCAGAGGACCGTGTAGCTTTTGAAAACTGTTGAAAGGCTTGAGATAAAATACGCTTCACGGCATCTTCAATCTTTTCATTGGTATAAAAGGCGGAGTCCCTAAGTTGACCCTCACAACAAGACTCATCTCCTGGAATGTCATCTTCCGAGCTAGAATAGTCGCCACTGGAACGCATAGATTCCTGAAGGCTTGAGGTTGGGTTTTCGGAAATGAGACCAGTCATGTCCGTAGCGAGAGATGATGCGGGGTATTGGAGTGTGAAAGATACCGAGCCGGCCTCAAAAAACAACACTGTAATCTTAGCGTTTGCGTCAGCGGATCAACGTTCTCCCAGAACAACGTAAGATAAGCCATTTGTTGGAATTTTTGACGTGTGACAAGGGATAAAGCGAGGCACACCGTATTCTGGTTGCGTGTCGCGTGGCGTTAATCTGCCTCGTACACAAAAGCGGGGAATGCGGCTCAGCTGATACCCCTTGTCTGTTAGTCCAGATGGGGAGGGTATTTACCCAGCAGTGAAATTGAGTGATAGGCGGCGGCTGATTATCTGAGGTACTTTCTTTACGTGCACGTGGACTTGATTCAGTGCTAGCCATGAGCCTTCTCAAAATGCCCATCGAGATTGTTTGTCTCCTCGTTGAGCTCCTCGACGTTGACGATGTGTCTAATATGGCATTGAGCTGCCGGTTTCTGAGTCACATCGTCCTCGATGAACGAATGTGCCGTCTTGCACTCATGGTTCGTTCGAACCTCTCGTCTTCGTGAGATGATTGCCGCTGACGACACCTTAGAAGGCACCGTATTCTGCAGAAGCGCAGGAGGCACATTCAACAAAGAACTTCCCGAGGGCGTTCCGGAAGCTTGCTAAGCGGCGAATGGCTGTTCGAGCAGCGGAGCCATGGATGGTTGCTATAGTGGCCATGGCAGATTGTTTCATCTATACGAATGGTCACTTGTGCTACACTGTTAATAGCAAGCATCTCCGTGTCCTCAACACCCTCGACAAGAAGCCTACATCTGAGTTAACAGTCGATGTTACACTGCTTCTCAAGGTCGCAGTGAGAGACTACGACCCTCAAAAACCGCACACCTTTGAGCCCCTTTACTATGCTGAGGGTATTCTCTCATGCCTCGCCACGCAAATTTTCCAAGATTCCACCACATGCAGCTGGCTCCTCATCTTCGAGCTAAGAGAATCCCCCAGATGGGTTGTTGTGCAAAGGCCAGATTCAAGATACCCGTACTTTGTGCGCAATGATAAGAATTACCTATTCTGGGGTTCAAAATCACATGTCAGACTCGATGGGAGCTATAGATGGGGTCTTCATTGCCTCAATCTCCAGACTCGCAAGTGGGAAGACGTGCAGATGATTTTATGGGACTTTGACGAGGAAAATATAGGATCTGACATCTGCTTCGAAATCGTTGATGGGCAGTTTTACTGTGCTGCCAACACGTTTAAAACAGAGGCTGACGATGGAATGCGCAATAACTTTTACCAGGTTGTGCGGTTTCCTGTGGACAATGCAGCCCATGGCAAGTGCGAGAAGCCTCTGATGCGCAATCTCTGGCGTCGCCATGACTCAGAGGGCGCTGTAGATGAGCGCTGGACTTCATTGCAGCTCAGTAAAGACGAGAAAACAGGGGAGCTGTTCATCGTTGAGACACGAAAGGAATGGTTTCCAGGAAACGCAGGCAGTCAGAGGACGTGCTACAAAAAGAGGCTTCAGTTTGGTCAACAAGAGGAAGATCCTCAGACAGAGCCTGTTTTTCCAACTCCGCCTGGGTCAACTATGGACAGCCTCGACGAAGAGGAATGGAGTAGCGAGAATCATACTGAAGAACGGTTAAGTGAGAATACTCACACTGGTGACGGTCCAACAGACGTAAAAGCCTACACCCTTCAAGACTGCTTCGTGCGTTCATATAATCCATCATGCGATGCTTTTATCGACCTCGTTTTCGAGGACTACAACCATGAATCGACGTTGCAACTCAGAGTTCAGTCCAAGAAACAAGAACCTACAGTTAACATATGGCCGCAAGACCAAGAAACGTGCCGCCACGATAATGTCTTGGCTCAGCTCCAAGGTATCGTCAGCCCCATCCAGCCGATTAAAGGAATCGAATGGTCTATGGATGAGCGGATCTTAGTGTATTCACCAGCTCATGTGGCATCCGGCCAATTGAGGCCCCTCATCCTCATCTCATTCGATCCAGAGCTTGTTCTTCCAGGCTTTCCCAATTATCTAGCACAAACTCAAGATGAAAATGACCATTCCGATGCCGCTCCCCTTCTGGAAACCAGTGGCGGACCAAAAGGGATACCATGTCATCGAACCAGGATATCGACGAGTCTGCCTCGCCAGGAGAAGGGAATCCAAAGGCATGTGCCAACTTTGTCAGATCACGCCCTTCACTTTACCAGACGATGAGTATGGGTAACGGCGATGCACATGGATTTGATCTCTCATACCCACGTCGTTGATGATGAATCTGTGGGTGTTATTGCGGCCTCAAGCCTTTTGAATGACCTCAAGACCTTCAAAAGCCTTACTATGGCTTGCCATAGAGCAGCGTAGTCCTCTTAAAATTGGTAGGTATAAGAAAACTGTAATTAATACAAAGTGTTATTATTGCTAGGTAATATCCTGCTTTGCTTCAACGGTCCCATCAGACCGGCCAGGATTGGAAGAACTCAAAATCTTCTAACACTTTATCTTCCTAAGACTGATCTCTATTAATTGGCGAGCTCGGGGAGTATATTGAAGAATGGAATAAATGTGGATGTAACCCTGAGCATTCGGGCTCGATTGGCCCGTCTCAACAATGGTTCGGTATCCAGAACAACACACTAGCATGTCAGATCTGAGAGGCATACTATTGGAAGTAAGTCAAGTTATCAACGAACGCCAAGTTGAGAAATGCGATGTGGGTACTTGGAGCATACCGAGCTGAATGAAGATCCGTTGGTTGCGTAGGACCCCTTGCAGAGAACTTAGAGACAGCGGCACAGCGCGCCATCATTTACCGCAGCACCGCCTAGCATTCTCGGCCGGACAAGTTACTGTGCCCCGACAATTGATTTAGTACACGGGGACTCAGCATACTTTCGTGGGGTAGCAAGACTTGAAACTTCAAATTAAAATAAAAAGAATATGTGACATTCTGACTTTGATAACAATGGTCATACTATTGCTGCTGGAGTTTGCAACGACGAGAAAATTGGTAGAGAGTGGTAGAAAGGAGTGAAATACTGTACGGCGCGCTCATCACCGTCCTAAGAGACGTCCCTAGACCATCTCATTTCGGTTCAAGCCGGTTGACAAGTGCTTGTTGCGCGAATCAGTGGGTGAGCGCAAAGCGTCTGGGTTGAATGACACTGGTGGAGGGGACTTCATCTGTCGAGGCATGGGAATTCTCTCGTAGGGAGCCTCGAAAGGAGGAGATCGGACACACTCCTTCGACTGCCGCTGGCAGATCGGAATCGCTCAGTAGCCTTGTGAATACGGCCTAAGATACTGCTAATATCGTCAGTGCTTCGATCTCGGCTATGGCCCTTGTGGGAAGCTAGAGCCGGAGGGCTGGCCTCTGAAACTTGGTTATTACCAGCTGGCAAATCATCATCCATGACAATCTCGACCATATCCGATGCAACAGCACCTGCCTGATGATGTTGCCGGATGTGTTGAAGAGGGGCAGGAGACGGTGAAGGTGGTGACGCCAAATGTCTGAGTCCCTTGAGAATTGGAGGCCCTGAAGGAGAGCGAGGGGGCATGGCGTACTCGTGAGAACGTCGTCGCTCACCTGTGGCAACTGCGCTGGCCAGGATCATCGGGAATTGGGGGCGACATGCTGCGAGGAATAAGAGGTCGCGCTGGTTGCAGGTAGACCGTCGATGGCAGCATAGTGAGACTAGGCCTAGAGACTGGCTCCTGTCTCTCGGGCGACCGTTGAGGCGAGGTTTCGGGAGACTATCTCTGAGAAAAACCGGCTGGAATCGTGCGCACCCCGGGGCTGGGTGCTTCCTGGATGATCATGGTTGCCCTCAATGATAAGCCTCATAACCTTTGGAGTTACTAAAAGTCCAATCACAGGGCCATTACGGGCGTAGATGCTCCTTTGAGGTGGCACAGTAGCACTGCGCGGAGGGATATCGTCAGGCAGAGGCTTAGGCTCAGCCGTCTTAACCATGATCGCAAGAGCGGGAGAGAACTCGTTAGGATTGGGAATAGAAGGTGTCTGAGCACGTTCGGCCAGAGACTTGCGGCGCTCCTCGAGTTCTCGGGCAGCCTGTTCCTTCTTGCGCTGTCGCTCATCCTTCATTTGCTTGAGATCACCAGCATGCTCAGTTGTGTTGTTTATATTGCGCAGTTGTGCTGGGTGAAAGTATATTTTATGAAACTTGGTTTTTTTTTCTTTTTTTTCTATTATTGAGATGAGAGTTCTTCTCGGGTTTATATCTCTAGATGATTTCATCTAGGACTATGAACTCTAAATCTAGGACTTTCAGACTAACAGTCTGAACCCTGAAGATAAGGGGGATTCCCGGATTTTCCAACAAGTTGAAGCAGCTCTGCCGCGAACAGAGATAGACCCGTCAAAGTTTGCAACTTCAGAGTTAGCTCTGCATCTATGCTCCGAAGCATCTTGCTTGCTCAATGCTGGTGAGTTAAGACCCCTGCTACCTCTGCGGCTATGCTTGTTTCTGAACTCCTTCTGGGCAGCCATGGCTGCTCTGTAGTCCTCTTCATCCTCAGAGCATTGGTAATGGTGGATAGCAGCACTCAGAGGCAGGAGTGAAGAAGGAGAACGCTGTACAGAACCCTCTCGACCTTGACTCCGGCCACGGAGTGTGAGAGCTGTGGGGGCGAGAGCGGCCTTCTGGGCTCCTGCGACGGCTTCCATGGCTTGAATTTCGGCTCTTTGGCTTGACAGTCGATCTGCTGACCTTGCGCGCTGTGATTGGCCCGCCAATTTGGCTATGTCACAGAGTTCTTAAGTTCAGCAAGTCCTCGGGAGACATGAGAATTGGCGGAGATGATCGCTTCGCCTTGGACCAATTGCAAGCACTTACATGGCCACGTTCCTCAGAAGGTTCTCGAGAGCGAGCAGTTTGTTCCCGACTTCCAGGCCGACTGCGCGGAGCATCCCGAGTTCTTGACTGGCTACGTTGGCGGCTGCGCTGCCTCTTGGAGTAGTGGCTGGCAGCATCCAGGCTGTGGATGTAATCTTCTCGGTTTGACACAGCTTGATGACGAAGACTTCGTCCAGCGCTCGACGCAGAAGTGACAGAGCTCGCCACGGAGGCAGGTCCTCGGCGGCTAGTTGGCCAGCGGTAGCGGGTAGAAGAAGTAACAGACTGCTCTGGAGATGTAATGTCTTCGTGGGCAGGTCCAGGCCGTAGCTGTAAATCTACACCCACAGGAATGCGGCCACGAGAACCATTGCGGTGGTTGCGAGATGCCTGTTGCGCCTTCAACATGGTGGCTTGGTCAGGTGGTGGGAAATCTCCATCACTTGGTTGGACAACGCGCTGAGCATGCTCTCGCATCATCATTGGGCTTGCGGTAGCAGCGCGTTGCAATGCGGTGCCCATCATCATGTTGTCATTGCCAGATGGTATTCGAGCATGGCCTGATCGAGGCTCATAGTCGTAAGGAACAGCAGAGAGCTCAGCTGACCGAAGTGCATCTCTGTTGAGGTCTGATGGAATCTCACCAATGGACGGTAGACGTCCGCGTCCTCGAGCAGAGACAGGGGTGTTGAATCTGCTGTTGTTTGAAGGGCGGAGGAACGCTGTCGTGGCCTCGTTGTTAGAGGCATGCGAGAAGGCGGGTGAGCCGGCAGAGTCAGCGATAGGAGTAACACCGGCGGCAATAGGAGTTTGGCCACCGTCATCTGCAAAGAACTTAGACTTCTGAGTTTGATCACCAAACGAGGTGATCAGCTTGAGCGCAGACGTCTTTGCGATGCTGCGTTGGGGCCCACGTTGAACGCCGGGAGGTGAGAGAGATGGGCTCAGGACTTCAGGAATACTAGGGTTCATAGTCTGGAAGTTAAGCTGTGCAGCGGATGGAGAAGTCCAAGGCTCAGTAGACTCTTGATCAGTACAAGCAAAGCACCGGATGGCCAGCTGCTGTTGGCCATGTTGAACCGCCCGCTCTCCCAATTTTCTGATGATAGCAGCTTGGCGCTCCCAAACGCTAGGGGCTGAGAGGCATGTGAGAATCAGCGCCTCCATATAGCGCTTGTGAGAGATATAAACCTCAATAGCGTCGTTGTGGTCTCCCATGCCCAGCATAATAGTAACTGCTGCGTGCACGTCACCAGCCTCGAGTAGGCGCTGGACATATGTATGGCCAAGCTTCTGTTGTGAGGTATGGCCACCGATTCCACTCAAAGCCAACAGCATCCAGTCGGAAGAAGTCATGTTCTCGAAGTTTGCGTTCATGATATTGGGATCAATGTCGCCAAGCCACTTGGCCAAAAGAATACAACTGGCAGATCCTTGGGGATGTCTGCTCATCTCATCTCTGATCAGGTCTTCAACCTCTTTGTTCCACCCGAAGATAGTATTGAGCATTTGACGGCGCAGATCGTCATTGGCGAGACGAGCACTGTTAGCGCCCATAGCATGCTTGTAGGGAATATCACTAAGACGTGCCCGGGTAAACTTGAAGAGGTCGTGAACCTTGTTGTCGTCGGGGCTACGAGGAACTCCATTGCGCAGGCGAGAAGGCCTTGTTCGTGAACGGCTTGAAGCCATGGAAGGGACACTTGTAGTACCAAGAGAGTAACCCATGGAATAAGTGTCCAAATCTCTCGTGTTACCATGAGCCCTATTGCCAATAGTTGACGACCTGATCGCGGTTCCAGCCGAGACGTAGGTGTTTTCTGACAGTCCTCTTGACCTCATAGATCCGGGGTAACGGCTAGGGGTTTGAGACGATCTAGCTGAGGACTTCGATAAAGAAGAGAGTCCACTTCGGCTCGACACGGGTCTGGCTGATTCGTAAGGCTCATTGCCAGAGTCATAAGCTTGGCGTCTAGTCAGGCGAGCAAATGGCGATAGGTGATCCTCATCACTTTCGGAGATGTTCATGTCCAGGGGAATGAAACTCGTTTCCGACTTGGAGGCGACGATGGTAGCCGAGGCCGCTGATCGATCACCAGTTTCTTCTGAGACTGGAGGTGAGAGTGGTAATAGGTTTCCTGGGTGTTGGACATTGGCAACCATGACGGCCGGGTAGTTCAGGTCGAATTGCTGCACAGTGTTATTAGGGCCAAGGGTGAACAACGTGGCACCGGGGCCATAGGCGGCGAGGCCGCGAACAAGATCTAGAGTTGGGATAGGATCATGAGTGACGTGCTTTGTCCTAACATCCCATGACTGTGTTTGCCTGTGCATATGTTAGTTGATGATTAGGGGTCATGCAGCTAAGCGCGCGCGTAGCCTAGGGCGTTTTATGGTGGTGGCAAGCTGCAAACTTACGAGTCGGAATACTGAATTATGCGACCGTTCTTGGACCATCCCATCCAGTTGGGTCCTTCCATGGAGATCTCAGCCTTCCTAAGGTTTCGAACCACTTTTGCAGGGTCATCGGCGCTGTATTTCTTTGCCACGCTCCAGACTCGTAAGTCACCATCCCGCATCTGGACAGCAAGCATATCGGACTTTTTCCGAGACGAAGAAGCATGCCATGCGAGGTTAACGATGGGTGACGGTCCTCTGGAAGTGGTGAGATTGTGTAAGATGGTGAAGCGTGGCTGCAGGTTTGCAACAAATAGAGAGCCATTTTGGTAACTAAGATCATGTTAGTGAGGCTTGAATTGCAGATGCCGGAGAAACTCACCCGATAGCAAATGTTCGACAATCGGATAATGGTGCCAAGGCAGTTACAGCAATCTGGTCAATAGTGCTTGAAGAAACATGTTCGGATGTTGAAGGCTCAAATATGATGAGACTTCCTTGTGTGTTGCCTTCAAATAGTCAGTCGTTATCGTGGTAACCCCATTTCAAGAACTTGCCAAAAGCAACATTGCCGTTCTTCATCCATGCTGCGACAGTTAAATGATTACGACAAGCAAATCGAGAGATCTCGTCGCCTGTCATTAGATCCCACACAATCGCTGTTTGGCCAGCATCATAACTAACAACAAAGCGACCACCACCAGCCTCGCTGTGGTTATCGACTGCCAATAAGTGAACCTCGGCTGCGTGTCGTGAAAATCTTCGTTCAATGGTGAGAGTATCATGGTGACAGCAGACAACGGATGAGCCCTGGGCGTACAGAAACATAGACGCAGTGGCAGTGCAGGGGTCAAAGTGCTTTGAATCGGTGACATGAGGCATCATAGTGCTGTCTGGGACCTGCAACGTCTTGCGCATTGTTGCAGGCCTTCTGTTGCTGAAACTTGTTGATACGGTGCGATTCCGCGACGAACCGGCCACGCGGAGGAAGTGATGGGCCTTTTGAGAGCCCTGGGATGGTCAGCCGATTGAAGTGCTAGAAGTTATGTATCTCCGTGGCACAGTTCACAAAGTTTGCATCGGAATTCCCTGGCGGGGCTCGGGGCAACAAGATAGTTATCCTGGAAAAAGATTGTGTAAGATGGTAGAGCTGAGGAAATCTGGGAGTGAAAGGCGACTCACTGGGCATCAAGTCTTACCGATTATATGATGGACCATCTATCGTGAGCTATGCGTCACAGCTTCAAGCTTGGCAATCATCAGGTTCAGATCAGCGGTCAAGATAATGGGCGATGTCGGGTCAAGGAACAAGGACGGACGGCGGACAAGAAACCCGAGCGGTAACAATATGGCATCTTCATGAAAGATTACTCTATTGGCACCGCGGCCAACAGCAGGCGGAATAGACGATCACCATGAAATCAAGACTCCGCTAGTCTATCACGCTAACAGGGGATCGGATGGTGCTGTATGGGGTAGGTATCGTGACGTGAGTGGATCGGATGAGGAGTAGATAGCCATCGACGAGGGAGGGCAGGTGAATGGAACATGCCAGGCCTTCAAATCTCTGTCGGAACCACAGAGGGCGGACAGGTGATTGTCGACAAATCGCGTTTGGTGTCGTTATCCCCAAGCTAAAATGGACAGCCGTTGGACGGGCATATGAACAAGGGTGTAAATCCAGACCAATATTCAGCTGAGGGGACAAGAGTACATTGTGATTACCGTTTGAGGGCTGGTTCTGGCGAAGAGGATCGTCACTAAAGTCATTGCGATTGAGTGCGCTCTCAACATTGTCTTTCAGGTGAGCATATGTGATGCTTGGTAGATTCGGAGGCGGTCCGAGTGTAGACATGTCAGCGTAATGATAAGCAGGAAAGTGAAGCTCTTGCACAGCTGGTAGATCATCTTTCCAAGAGTCAATCATCCCCGTCTGCCCGAGAGTCCTTTTGGCAACATTTTCAATCAGAAACAGATACCGTGCCTTTGCCTTGGTGGAAACGTCGAATGTTGAGGCCGCCCGCCCGCCGACGATGCGCCGCAAACGCCAATGCCCAGCGGCAGACCCATTTTTCGCAAGGCAAGTTGATCTTTCATGACTTAACTATCCTTTACAGGGCTATGATCATCTTCTGTGACCGTCAGTGTCGGAACATATTCCATGGCCCCGGTCAACATCCACCGCTAGACGTTATCACGTGTGGGTCCCTGATCCCTGACATGGCAATGCTTCCACTCCATTTGTCTACACAGGACATCGAGGGACGTTTTCCCGATAACGCTCGAGTGCCTGCATGCAGATAAACTTGGCAGCCGAAGCAATGCATCTTTCTACAACAGCAGGGAAGAACTGCTACAGTAAACTACGACTTATGAGCTTGGTAATAGTTTTCCCGCCAAATTCCCGTACTTGGGTAGGTAGAAAATTGAGATGATCAAGTAAAGGCTTGTCTTTCACTCGACATGGTCTCCTGATAATGAATGTCTTCACCCCCACCACCCCTGTCGTCACTCGCCCTGTCCATCCAAGCGAGCTGCTTGCCCGTGATCTCTGCGAGCGCGAAGGAAGGTACCCCGCACGTAATTTTCCTTTTTAGGATGGGCAAGGCTCTGTTCGGCCTGTTATGTCATTTGCACCATATTAGTTAGCGCAGTCATTGTCTTTTGCACTATGCCATGCCCGCTATCTACCATGTGGGGAATGGGAGAACACCGACCGAAAAGTATTTTGGAGAACGTCAGACGGATGTAGAACGAAGGGTCAAGCTAGTAGCGTTGATACTTCTGCCCATCTCTATAAAGATTTATCCCTACTCTTTAGCTATGTGTAAACGTCTCAAACTACGCATGAGCGTATGAAACGTTGCGATCTGAAACCTTAACGTTGTTGCTTCCATGCTATTGGATTTGATTCGCATAGGTTGCTCTATGCCCGAGTGTAACGCCACGCCGATCGACCTTTTAGCCCAAACTTGAGAGATGGATTCAACATGTTAGTGTGAGCGAAGTGATTGCTTATTTGCGTGCCAGTCACAGCGCCACTATCCTCTCTGAGGCTACCAAGCCTATCGTCAACCTATTCTGGTCGGATGTAGGGTAGAGTCACGTTGACTAGCAAGTGCTTTAACATTCGCTAACGGCAAACAATAGAACATGCCGCAGAATGATACGTCTCTCTCCTCATAGACTGGCATTTCGGTGCCGCAATGAAGGGTTGATCGTCAAGAATTGCTCGCACACAATTTGCTACTTCGCCGTGCGATACCGCCCGCCCTCAGAACTTTGCAAACACGAAACAGACCTCTTGTGAATCCACTTGAGACTCAACCGATAGATCGGTGCATTCGTGTTCCATTGTCGTCTAAACGGTCCCCGTGGTGGTTAAATGCCCGTAGCACCGGACTAATCAGGCCACTCAGGGTTGCTGTCAGTTCCAATGAAAATGTGCGAACGGATTGCTCTGAGAAACTACTTCCAAAGTCAGGATTTTAATGATTTAAGCCAGCAAAGACTCTGCAGACTTTGTGATAAACGGTTTCTCGGTCGGATACTCAACTCCAAGGCGAGAGTATTGCAACGTATCGCAGCCTGAGGGTCCATCGATTCGTCCTGTTGGCCAGTTCATAGCTCCAAGAGATTAAAACATTGAGGTGCTTCATATCTGCATTAGACTGATGCAGGTCGCATTCGCCAATTTGAGCCGGCATCAGCCAGTCACGAAAGCGCATGGGGTCTTGCTGCATGGGACCCACTCTCGCCTTTAGCCTGACCCTCCAGGGGTGAAGCATGCTTCCTCATCCTCGTCAACTTACACACCTTTGAGCCCAGCAGCACACCGATTCCATCCGTCTTGCGATCCCGGGGGTGTGTGGCCTACTGATTAAATTCGCTTACCGCAGGTGATTCAATTTTCTCATTAGCCGCCTTACTGGGACTAAGATATTCTACGTAGCAAAGTCTTATTGTGTGACGAAGCTTGTTCTGTAAGGCAAGCATCTTGACGCGAAAATGCTGTTTCC
>JACTAS010000182.1:0-29874 GCA_014884825.1 Fusarium sp. 190-020-2 | reverse complement strand
AAGGCCAGCTAGAACCCCTTCTCCAGACTGGCAAAGACCTTCTCAAAGGCAAAGGCAGCTACAGCCTACCCAAGACCCCCAAGAGGACCTAGAAGGGGACTTGGAAGAGGATCCTACTATAGACCCTCAAGAGGACCTAGAGGAGGACCTAGAAGAGGATCCTACTATAGACCCTCAAGAGGACCTAGAGGAGGACCTAGAAGAGGATCCTACTATAGACCCTCAAGAGGACCTAGAGGAGGACCTAGAAGAGGACCCTACCCTAGACCCCCAAGAGGACCTAGAAGCCCAAGAGGACCTAAAAGCCCAAGAAGACCTAGAAGCCCAAGAGGACTTAGAAGCCCAAGAGGAAGACCAAGAAGAGGACCTAAAAGCCCAAGACCTAGAAGAAGACCTTACCCTAGACCCCTCCAAGACCCAGCCTCCCCTAGATGACCATCCTAGGGCTAGGTTAGGCCTAGAGGCTAGCTATAGGTCTTCTTCTAGCTATAAGGGCAAGGAAAGGTCCCCCTTAAAGGCCTCTTTTTGGGCTTCTAATAGGGAAAATAGGTCTATTTCACTTCCTAATAGCCCCCCTAGGCTTAATACCCTACAAGAGCCTACCCTAGAGCAGCTACATAACCAAGCAATAGCCCCTATCTTAGAAAAGGCCTCTATAAAGAAGCTATTAGCCTTCTTAAAGATCCCTATTCCAGAAAAGAGGCTACATGCTAGGCAGGCTGTTATTTTTACAGCTACAGCTTATAGGACTGCTGAAGCCTTCTTAAAAAGACCTACTGAAAAGGCCTTATTATACTTCCTTCTTCTCCCTAGGCTCCTAGGGCTAGGGCTTCAAAAAGGAGGCCTAGGTACCTTATTAAGGTCCTATCCTTCTAACCTCCCTACCCTAGAGAGCCTACAGTCCCTACAGCAGCCCCAAAACCACCCTGACCTAAAAAGACCTTCTAGAGCCCCAAGCCCAGCCCAAAAGGCAGTAAAGCTACTAGAAAGAGGCTACCTAGGCCGGGCTGCTAGGGCCCTTATAGACCCTACCCCAGTGGCCCCTAATACCGCTGAAAATAGGGCTATTCTACTAGAAAAGCACCCTATAGGCTCCAAAGACCCCTTCCAGGGCAAGACCCGCCCAAGACCTGGCCAACCAATTACACCAAAGGCTATTATAGAAGCTATTAGGTCTATAGGCAAGGAAAAAGCCCCCGGCCTTAGCGGCTGGACTAGACCTCTGCTAGACCTAGTAGTAGCTAGGGAAGATTCCCCTGTAATAGCCTTCCTTAGGCTGCTAGCTGATATAATCCGTCAGGGCATAGCCCTAGGCGCTGATTTATTATGTGCTAGCCGCCTTATAGGCCTAGAAAAGCCAGGTGGGGGGGTTAGGCCTATAGCTATAGGGGATCTTATCTATAAGGTAGCTATGAAAGCAATCCTTATAACCTCCTATAGGTCTGATATGCTGCTACTTTTCCAGCTAGGCGTAAACAGCCCAGGAGGGGTTGAACCAGCGATCTTCCTGCTAGAAGAGGCTATTCTAGGCCCTAATAGTGCTGATTTTCAGCAGCTAGCTTCTATAGACCTTGCGAATGCCTTTAACTCAGTAGATAGGGCCTCTATAGCTGCCTCAGTAGCTACTTATGCCCCTACCTTCTATAAGGCAGCAGCTTGGGCCTATAATAGCCCTTCTCTTTTAGTTATAGAAGAAGGGGGTATTTTAGCCTCTTTTAAGGGGGTTAGGCAAGGAGACCCCCTAGGACCCCTCCTATTTTCCCTAGCTTTTCGACCTACCCTAGAGACCTTAGCAGCTAAGCTGCCTGAGGCTACCTTAGTAGCATACCTAGATAACCTCTATATCCTTAATCCGGCCCTTAACGGCACCTTAAAGGCAGCTAGGAAGGTCTTCTCTAGGTCCCCTTTCTAGCTTAACCTAGCTAAAAGTAAGGAAATAGCTATAAGGGACCTAAAAGAGGAAGGACTTAAGGCCCTAGGCTCCTTTATAGGGCCTATAGCGCCTAAAAGAGCCTTCTTAGAAGGGAAAATAAGGACCTTGCAAGAGGCCCTAACTGCCCTTTAAGACCTTCTAAAGCAGCATGCCCTGCTCCTTCTTAGGGGAAGTATTCAGCTTCTTCTTAGGCACTTACAGAGGCAGCTAGACCCTATAGGCCTGGAAGACCTTTGGGAAGAAGCTGATAGCCTTATTAGGCAGGCTATTATAGCCTTATTAGCTAGAAGCCCTAGTAACTGCCCTAAGGAGCCTAGCCCGGACCTTATAGCTATTCCAGTCCGGGAGGGAGGTCTCGGAATCCCCTTACATAAGGAGCTAGCTGCATAGCTATATCAGGCAGCTAAGGAAGCCTCTAAACCTATCCTAAACTGCATTAGAAAGCACCCTCCTATAGATATAGGCCCTAGGCTAGGGAAAATAGCTAAGGAGGTGCTAACAGAAGCTAATAAGGCTAGGCTATAGAGCTTCCTTCAGGACCTACCTACTAGCTATAAGCAGGCTAGGCTAGAAAATGCTAGCTATTTAGGCCGTAAGTGGCTTGGAGTCTTGCCTACTAAGAAAGACCTATCTTTTGTAGACTTTGAGATTACTGAAGCCTTAAGAAGCAGGCTTTTTTACTCTATTAAGCCCTCTAGCTTGCCTTGTAGCTCTTGTGGAGCTATAGCAGCTTTAGGCTATAAGGATACCTATAAGGGTGCTTCTAGAAGGTGGATTGTAAGGCATAATAAGATCGTAGGGGCCTTTTATAGGGCCCTTAGCAGCCAGCCTTCCCTAGAGGTTGAGAAAGAACCCTTAGTTAATAAGGAGACTAGCCTACAGGCTAACCTAGCAGTTACCTTGGGAACAAGCCGGTATTTCTATAATATCCAAATTGTTGCTATTTCCAAGGATTCTGCAAGGGAGGACCCTTATAGCACCCTTACAGAGGCTGCAGAGGAAAAACGCCGGAAATATAGGTCTTTAGGAGCCTTTTTTCAGCCTATTATTATCTCTGCAGGTGGCCTTATAGACCTAGAGACTGCCAAGACCTATAAGAAGCTCCAGGAGCTTGTAGGCTCCCTAGCAGCTGCCCAGCTTGATGCCACAATAGGCCTGACCTTAACTAGAACAAGGGCTATCTCAGCAGCTTCTATAGCTAAAGAGATCCCTACAGGCCTAGCTAGGTCAGCCTGGAATACCTCTAGAAGGTCTCCCTAGACCCCTTATTAGGCTATTTAGCCTTATATCTCTCTTTTTAGCTTTTCTAGCTATATCTCCCTTTAGCTTTTTAGCTATATCTCCTTTTAGCTTTTTAGCTATATTTCTCTTTTAGCTATATCTCTCTTTTAACTATATCTCTCTTTTAGCTATATCTCTCTTTTAGCTATATCTCTTTCCTAGCTTTTAGGCTATACCTCTTATCTGCCTTTCCTTTCCTTATACTTATCTCTTATTTCCTTATATCTTAAAAAAATCTCCACTTTTCTATCTTATTAGCTAGATTTTAGCTAGAGAAAAACACCAGGGCAAAGATAGCTTAAATAGTTAATACTAACCCTATCCTAACCCTAACCCTATATAGTAGTAGAGAAGCCAGAGTTCTGACTTATATATAAAGTACTCTATTATAAACAAATTTAATAAGATTAAAGTCTTAACTTAACCTTTATATATTATAAGTTATTATATAGTATTAATACTTTCCTTAAACCCTTTTACTTTATATTAGCAGTTTAAGCTAAATATAATATAAATATAATAAGATATATAGCTATAGCTATTACTAAACTTTATAAGTTAAGAATATACTTTAGTTAGTTATAGCAGACTAATTTATATTTATAAACCTTATTACCTAATAACTATTAAAGAAAATAACCTTAAAGCGAATTTACTATATATTTACTAATACTGCAAGTTTATATATTAATATTAATATTAATTAATTTATAAGTATTTCTTTTATATTCTTACTTATTTTAAACTTACTATAGCTATTATAGTGCCTAAAATGCTAATTATTAGCAGTTGCTTATTTTAATCATCGCAACACCTATATCTTACTAGCGCCACGAAATTTCCTATACAAATTTAATCATCGGCAGGCTGTCGACGCAAACAATAGTCTCAGGGGTACACGACAATTAGGAATAGAAGAGTAGGGTTCGTGTTGCCTGAGTAGCCAATCTTATACCTCCCTTTGCACACCACAGATTGATTGAGTTGTGCACAAAATCATTATCCGTACTTGGTTCCAACCTGGGAATTTCTCATCTAAGTAGCTTCTCGTTCCTCCACATCCGTGTTAGTCTGACCTTAAGGTGACACCGCCGTAGATGCGCCTAAGACCATCTCTAACTGCCTCTGCTCTCCCACCTCTCTCACGACTGTTATAAGTTTCCAAGTATGAGTGCTCTGTACCTCTGCTCCAACGTTTCTCAGTTCATCGGGTGCCTTCGACCGTAACGCAAGCGTCAGCAACTGGCCAAAGTCTCTCCACGCGGAACAATGCCATGGCTGTCGGACGAACAGAATGAAAGCCAGATGAATAAGCGCAAAGAAGACTTGAAGGAGTAGGGATGTGAAGGCAAGGCGAATGGTTATACTCTCTCCAAACCCGTAGGCGTAGACATGCTCGAAGAAAGTGTTGTAGATGACCGTAGAATTCGGGTCGAAGGGTGATGGGCTAGGTTCAGCGAAGCCTTTGATGTCCGTAGATCGAGATAATGTATTTGCTAAATAGACGGCGAGAAACGACGCAACACATGTGTCGGGATAGAAGTCCTTGGTACCACCACAGTAGTCCAGCGCTTGCCGATAGGCTGCGTTCTCTCGCGGGGAGTCAGCGGACTTTGGAGGAACGCCGATATCCGTCAACCATTCATCCATCATCATAATGGGATTCTCGTTGGCATCGGATTTCCGACGCATGTATTCCATGGCGCCGCTGATTGGGAAACTGAGGTGGCTCTGCAAGTACATTGACTCCCTGGGGTAGAGCCAAACGTCTGCCTCCACCCAACGCGCTTGAACAAGACAAAGGGTTATCTCCATCCAAGGCACAATCTCTGCCTGTGTAGGGTTTGAGGGATACCCATCCGTGGAATTGATGTCCAGGTAGGAGAAGGCGAATAACATACTTGCTGTGATCGGCACAGGAACTAGGTGTCGAATGTCCAGAATGGTGGTTGTCAATGGCTGCACGTCTACTGCCTCATCAATAGTTGTGGAAGTGTTCTTGAGAAACTCAAGTGTATCATTGAAGCCAAGAGTCACAGTAAAGTTGTCGTAGAGAGCGTCTCCAAAATTGAACGTTGCCGATGTTTCGTTTAATGTGCGGAGCCAGTAAAAAGAAGGACAATGGGCTGCCACCAGAGGTTGTTTCCACTTCTCCCTTCCAGGGAGCTTTAACGCCTCAGATTTAATGAGCGTTTGTTCGCCAAGCCTGTAGTCGGACCCCTCTACCAAAACTCCTTGTAGACCGCTCTGTGCCAAGTCAACAGCAATCGACTCGCGGATAAATTCCATTGGGGTTACCGCATAGGCTACCTGGCCGTATCCGTCATCAAAGGCGTTCATTGAAAGTGTAATTTGCCGATGAGGCAATGCTCCAGGATCGGGTGCAGTTATATTTCCTAGTAGGGTCGGCCCAATCAAAGGAATGGTAGTCTGGAGTGTTCCAATCATTTCCAGTGTTGTGGAAAGATTCTGATTCACGCAAGTTTGGTTGTTGACCACACCGCATGTTTCGAATCGCGGAATATGACGAGAGTCAAACTGCATGGTATAAGGGTCTTGTTCGACAAGGCGGCGGTCGGGGGGTGATAATGAGAGCTGCCACCAGTCGTAGCGAGGGATCATGGCAATAGCAGAGGATGGACCTGCTGCAAGACCTAAAAGTGCAAAGATGAATACCATCGCAGCGGTAGCGCAATGGAAATATCGATTGGCGGTGGAGTCCAGCGTTGCGGACCAGAATTCCCGGCTGACGAGGTATTGTAGTGAGAAGCTGAGGTTGAAAGGAGACGAAAGGAACCCGAGAGGAACACCGATTTTGCCGAGGAGGCCATAGCAAATTCTGTGTAGAAGGATGTCCGTCAAAGAGATCACGATTAAGCTCTCTTGCACCTTGGCAGCGAATTGAAGAGCAGCAAGCTCGTCGGTAGTGGGACGAGATTGTGCCCAGTGTATGTTTTTGCCATGAAGCACTAGCAGAGCTGTGGTTACGGCCATTGCTGGAAGATGAAAAAGGATGAAATGCCAAAGCGCAGATGATCTACTATTACTACATACCTCCTTCAGAGGCTCATTAGTATCCAGATCCTTGAAGCGCTGACGCGGGTTAAGCTTGCACCCTAGCCTTGCAAGGAATGTGCGAAAATCCGTCTTAGGTAGTAAGGAGCTTGAAAATCTCGTCGATACCGTAGTACTGTGTGTGGCATGTCTTTTTGATTCTCGGTATGAAGGACGAGTGGATTGATTTCTGGCCTGTGAACCTGCTTCGTCTATCTGGTCGTTTCCAGGAAGGGAGTTCGTTTCAGCATGAAAAGTCTGCAAAACATCTCGCTCAGGCTGAGCTGGAGCGGCTGGTTGGTCTCTCCTCGTCATCATCTGAGTTGTGCCTGGTACCTGGGCGGCGTCTGATGACGGTATTTGAGTGGTGTTTTCAAGGATTCTCGTTTTTTTCAAGACCTTTCGACTATCAGAAATATAAATGAAGCATTCTATCTCATCATGATGAAGTCATACACTGGGACCGGGGTTAGCGGACGCCATCGTGAACCTAGCCCGGCTGTGCAGTCACTCTTGCACATTCTTCAGCCAATAAGTGGTTTGACTAGATACACTAACATTCTCGGTAAACTGGCAAGGCATTCTTCAAAGCAGTAAAGGACACACACGATTTTACGTTATTTAAGACCAATTTAATTATATAGACACGGTAACCTTACATATAAATACGGCCTAAGTCTGTAAATGGCGCTGCCTCATGCACTTAGCATTGTGCCCAACCCGTATTAATAGCGCGCACACACACATACAGCCCCCGCCCCCTTACACTATACACCAAACTTCATTGCCGAGCCGCTTAGGGATTATCCTTAGGCGCCCCGCAACCAAGTAGCAGTTTAACAGGTTAAACAAACAGCTAATATAGCTCATACTAAAGAGCTCTATAGACCGGCAGGATACATAACTTTATTGCGCATATAGATACTAGCCACTATTATTAATTAATTTCTAGAGTTATATATTCGATTTTACTTATTCCGCGTTGCAGCCCTGTTACTAGAAGTAGGTATATATACTATACAAGAAATCACCCTATATATAATATATATGAGGGTTATTTATATAAAGTGGCGCATTTAATGTTGCCGAAATGTGGCAGAACTTTAAAAGGCTGTCACTTGCACCCTCTATCTGGTATATTATTTTAAGGCTATCTTTACAATTTCGCGCGTGATTACAGGTAGACAATAAGCCACAGCGTCTACTCCGTTATTTGTCGGCCGTCTTCTTTACTAATAAACTTAAAAGCATGTAGGTGCATTTTGTTTCACAAGTAAGGTATTTAGTACCCTTAATACATACTTCTTCCCAGCTAAATATATAAGAGCATCTCACGTCTACAACAAGTATAAGAATTTACGAGAGGTAATACCTTTTGCTGTATGCTAGATAAATGGCGGTTGGTAAGAATGATGTCGAGCTCCATGCGATCTCAAAGAAATTATCTTTCCCTTTGTAATGCGGCAAGGTGGGGGGCCTACTTGCCACTTTTCGATAGTTCAAAACTGAAGGGTTTAAATGAAAAAAGATAATACTGTGTTCTGAGCACGGTAGTCCAGCTAGCCAACGAACCAACAACAATAAGGGCCGATGCTACGGTAAGGGTTGGTTTCTCGCCACCACCATTGTCTAGCGCTAAGGTTAAGGCATTCAAAGCCCATTGCGGGAAGGTCCGAAACTAAGTCGAGATACCTTTTCCTGGTATGATACTGTCCTGTAATTGATGCCGTGCTATGGATGGTCATCGTTGATGATGGTATTGTAGCAAGGAAAGCTACTGGCAGGTTAACTGACCTTCTCTCGACGATGCAGCTTATGAGATTTGTAGCAAAATGTCAAGACATCTATGTTGCTCAAGTATCGAATACGGCCCTGCACGAGGTTCATAAAAAGTGCCATCTGACGCCACATATTCAGACGTTTCTCGCTCAAAAAAGCACTAACTTCATAAGTTTAGCGGGCTAACAGAGTTTAAATACTATTTGCCTAGCGATTCTGATAGGACAGAGCTACCAGATCTGCCACACGTGATCGTAAGGGGCACTGCGCTCAGGCTAGTATATATTAGAGTTCCTCAGGTTATTGTGCAGTAGGGGCAGAGTCAGTAAGGCGTTCAAACCCCAACCAACGTGCACGGATAAAAAGGATGTAGTTTCATGAAGATAATGGGGACAGGGGGCTAGCGCACGGACGAAAAGTGTGTAATTTAGTAAATTACAAGCAGTCCTTAGTATAGTAGTGTAGCACGAATGCGAGATATGTTAAGAGGAGGTTTCCAACAGCCAGGGGTAGGAACCTGATGTTATCCTTCTCCTCCCTGGTCTGTTCCTGGCTTTTACTATATTACATATATATCATAACTATCTTCTCCTACAGAAATACCGATTGGCGGCAGGCACCTGTATTAATATATGTAATAGAGAGTAGTTCCGGGGAGCGTAATAGAGGGCCTAAAGGAACCGAGATAGGTACTAGTATCCTCTTAAGGAACTCCTAAATATGCGCCTTATAGATAGCTATTGCCTTAGGGCAGAGGCAAACCTTACTATTTAGATCTAGCTATATAAATACCTACTATAGATCTGCCCTCTCTTTAATCTATTAGAGCAGGGCGTTATATATCCCTGCTAGTATTTTGCAATTCCTCTTATCTATTAACTATAAAGCACTATAATTATCTATATTTAGATTATTATATAGCCTCTATGCCTTAATTAAAGTAATATCCCTTATTTTAAATAAAAGCTTATTATATAGAAATAAGTATACCTAGCAAAACTTAAACTTAACTAGCTATATTACTTATTTTATATATAGTTTTATCCCTATATAATTAACTATTTCCCTATTAAGGGACTAGCAGGCTTAGTGCTTAATAAGACTAGTGCAAGAGGCTATAAAGAGATATAGCCTCTATTATAATATATATTTAAAAGGTATTTCTATTATCTACTAAAAGTACTTCTTATATATTTAATTTAGTAAATTAAGGATTCTATCTTTATTATCCTACTTCTAGAAGTATATAAAGTTAAATAAGATAAGCTAGGTAGTCTAGGTAAGTATTAATAGATTACTATTAAAGTTCCCTAATTTGCACTATATATACTGCTTATACTACTTATTATTTACCTAGTATATTAGAGCCTTTATCTAGCTAAATATAATATAAAAGCTTAAGATAATAGACTAGAATGGCCTGCTTCTAATAGTCTGGCAAATAAGTAAGATATAAAATTTATAGATAGTATGCTTTAGCTTGGCATTATGCTTATTATAGTCCTTAGTAGCTATATTATCCTTTTTATTATAACTTAATATCCCCCTCCCCTTTACTGCCTTATTTTACCTCTATAATGCATTAATAATATCCTTTATAGCTTATTATTATAGAGGGGTTATTTTAATTATATCTTACAGCACTATATAGCTTTTATCCCCTCTTATAAAATAGCTATCTTTATAATATACTACCTAGTAATAGTATATTAATAGCTACTTTATAATTTAGAAATAGGAGGTAAGGGATAATTTATTCTTAAAGCTCTAAAACTTACTAGCTTTTATATTACTTATATAGCTATTATTACTATAGAAATTACTTAGCCTCTTTATATACTACTACGTTATCTTGCGATTAGGTAGTTTATTACTATATAACTTATATATATCTCTAAGTATACTCTCTATTACAGCAAGAATGCGCCCTAAATTTATATCTATATTAACTATACTGCCTTCTTCTTCTCTATTATTATTATTACTACTATTACTACCGCCATCATTATTATTATCCCTGCTTTATAATAATACATATAATAATATAATCTCGATATTATAGAGACCTTATAGGTATATAGGGAACCCGGTATAGATAAGCCAGGGTACCTAATTAGCCTATAATGCCTTAACGTCTTATACAATCTTGGCTTCCTTATCTAGGTTATGCAAGGCCTAGATAATATTAGCCTTTAGGTCTTTAAATAGCTTTCTTTCTTCTTATAATATAGATACCATAGCCAGGCCTAACCCTATTAGTACTCCTCCTATTAGTAATAGAGATAGGTCTTCTTTAACTAGAAAGTAGTTAATAAGGCCCTTAGCTATAAAGTATATCTAGAGCTTATATGCCCTTTAGAGAGGCATAGTATTTATATACTTTAAGGCCTTCTTCTTATAAACCGGTATATAATTATATATCTTCCTAGCCTATTATATATAATAGTTATATTAGACTTCTATATAGGTATAGATATAGCCTTTATATATAGTAAGACCCTCTATAGGCCAGTATGGCCTTTTTCTATTAGCCCTTTACTGCCACAATGCCTTAACTAGGCGCAGTTTATAGCTTAAAAACCACTTAATTATCAGTTACAGTTTATTATCTTTTATTTAGTATAGCTCGGCCTATAAGTAACTCCTGTAGCTTATTTATTTCAAAACCAGGCATATTTTACAGAGGCAGCAGATTATAACCTAGTAATTAGCATTATAATAAAAGCTATTAAGACCTATAATAGGTAATACTATTACTATAAGATAATATATTTTTATTAATCTAGAAATACTAAATAAAATAAAAAGCCTTAATTTATATTTATATTCTTATATATTATATTTATTTTAACTTTCTCTCCTTTTTCTTCTCTATTTACCTATCAATTTAAACTTCCTACTTACTATATTCTAGTAATATCTATCTAATTATAATTAACCCTTTTACTAAAATCCCCTTTTACTTAACGCCTGCCATGCCCCTGTCAACGCCATGTCATTTCCTAGCCATGTTATACTGCGCGGGGTACCTCCGGACCTGACCAGGGTTGCCCCTTTCACTAAAAGAGTCCCAAACAATAGTGGCTAGCCGTTAGGGAGCTGTTCGGGATTTGGAAGCTAAAGGGAATTAATTAAAGTATTCAACTTTCGGCGAGCTCCTTTGGAAACACCGTGCTTCTGGCCAAGGTGGCGTCCGACACGGTCGTCATCCACGGCGAGTGCATAGCCGCAACGCGTACAGATGACCGCCTTTTCTGGTAAGTTCAAGTGGAGATGCAGCTTTTCCAGTCTGGAATATTGCTCCAGGCTTAGTTGAAGTCCTTCATACATATTCGGATTTATGATGACGTTGAAATATTATGTTTGAAGGAGAGTAGGCGCGGGTGTTAGTTGGAAGTTGAATGGAGTCTACACGGTTGGCACGGACCAACGCAACGCGAAAACGGGCCCCGTTTCGCGATGGTTGTAAACAAGCAGGAACAGGAACGGGCCCCGTTTCAGCTCGTCGTACCCTTGTTGAAAATAAATGGCTGTGATTGGCCGAGAAGCGGAAACGGGGCCCGTTTCTGTCTTTAATACTTGAGTAGGTCCCTGTCTTCATTAGCGTGGTTTTATTTTGTATGTGTTTTCCATTGGATTCAGATCTGTATCCGCCTCGCAGCTAGGATAGGTCTTCAAGGCCGACACTAATCCTTCCCGCCAAGTCGAGTTCTACATCCCTGTTGTCCGTCCCAATTTCACTGAAAGAGAAAATTCTACCTATCTCATTGGCTTTATCTTTATCTTCTACATCTCTATAGATTCTCCCAATTTGGACGTTTCGGATTGTCATTGGCTGATAATCGCTGTACCTATCCCGCATTTTACTTTCATTTGAAAGAGGAACTGGAATAATGATGTAGATATTTGTCTTACTTATGGTTAATATTAACCTAGTAATGCTGGGGACTGCTCGTCCCATAGTTTTTCTACCTCTTCTGCTACTTTAACACTAGCAGCCATCCCAGCAATACCCCCTATAAAGAATACCGGGATTGCCAACGGGGGACATACAACTGTAGTTGCTGCCGATAAATTCATGGCTGCGGAACCAAATAGTGCAAACGTACCATAAGCAGAAAGAGGTGCAACGGACTGTTTCCAAGTACTCGTATCTAGTCCACAGAGATTTCCGACATTCTTCAGGGTATCTGTGCCTTCAAATGGTAAATTCAACCACACCAGCGCTTCCCCATTCGCTATCTCGCCTTCAAAAGTAAGAGGGAAAAGAGCTCGAAATAGAACAAAAGCGCGAGGTACGACAAGTGTCTGGTAAGCAGGAATCAGTACATGATAATGAACACTGTCTTGTTTACTCCTGCCTTGCTCATGTAACTCAACCCGCATACAGAGCAGCCAGCGGCACAGGGCGAAGAGATCATTAGTGATCCCGCAGAACGTCTCGTCCAAGGGACCTTTTTCCTGTAGGAGTCTTCTGAAGGCACCATGCCACTGTGTATCCGGATGGTAAACAAAGAAACGATGATTGCCACCACTTGTAGTGTATTGATCAATCTTGAGATTGACAAAGTCCCGAACATGGGTAGCAAAACCATCAGGGCCACCACTGCCCTGAACTTGGATATTATTTGAGATCGTTATCTTTTCGGCAATGTTCTTCAGTTCAGTCGCAATTTGACCGGCTTGATAAGCCTTATAGGCCTCCACAACTATTCCGGCAGCAGAGAATAGTGTTTGGGCTCTAGACATATGCGAAACTAGAACCCACATGGTCGTAGAGCCTTGTAGGGAGGGATTGTTAGCTGGAGAAGCCGGACGACCTGTTAACCAGGCATATGCTGATACTGCATCTTTATGGATGAGGAGAGCTGCCTCCCGGCCTTGCGGATATGCCATAGCTGCCCCGGTGAGCGCACCGACGGCAAGCCATATCACCATCGTAAAATAAGTAAGACTTGGGTGGATAATTAAAGTCAAGTTGCAAGAAGCTTGCAAATTATTGTTTTCAGGGCAGAAGTTGTTGGGCCTATATGCGGAATTAGGTACAATGCTGACGTCATTGTTGCCCAACTCATGCCTATCTCTTTAAGTGGCATAAGACTACAAGGTGGTCACGACTGGGGTGTAGGGCCAATCAAAATGTGCGCGACGACTGGTACCTCCGCACACACATAAATTAGCGTGTGGTAGAAGTACCAACGGTCAGCATTAACCTTATGGTGGTCCGGTTGGCACGGACGAAAATCAGATAATGCAGCGTGATTTGGATTAAAATTGGTACAGTAGGAAGTGACGATAGCGCTACGCAGCTGTGGTTTCGAACTCGAAATTGGCATCTTCCAGTACCTTTTCCATCGTGCTGCGCAAGTTGCTGTTATTTTCACGAAGCCTTCTTACCCGGTCGCGGATGAGCTGTTGGCTGTACACAGCATTGGACACAGCATCTGCGTCAACCCCGAGTGTTGCGAGAATGGCTCTCTTGTCACACACTTTCATCAGTACAAGCATAGCTCGAATGACGTGGAACCTTCATGTGATCATTAATTCTTTGCAACAGCAAAGTGCAATGCAGCATGACCAACATGATATCGGCTCTCTACCTATTGCGACTGCAGTAGGCGATTTAAACCCCACCTGCGGCTGGCCTCATTTTTGTAGGACTACACCACAATTTGGCTATTGGTTAGTCTCAGTTGTTACAATTCCGGCATGTCTCATTGTCATGTAAGGCTCAACCAACACAGAGTGGGTCATTTGAGTATTACCTAGAGGAAATGTAAATCCCGCCAATTGCCATCGATATGAACGCACTTGAAGGTGAGCTCACATGTCTACCCCTCATTTTCTTATGTCACTTATGCGTCCTGCATGTAATTTTTACCTTTTCCAGGATGGTCGGCCTCCTGTACCAATGCTAAGGAAAGTTACATCGAACAACCTTCTTCATCGCATTCGCATGGTAGATATAAATAGGGCCCCATTCTTCAAACACTGAACTGAGGCAATAACTGGACTGTTGAAGTAATATATTGCACTACCCTCAGGAGTCGATAGCCCACGTACAGCACTGAAGTAGACTTGGGGCGAAGGGTTGTGGTACATACTGCTTCCACCCAAGCTTCGGCTTGATTGACTTAACGTACGTGATAAGTGAGTGTTACAAACAAGTGAGTGTTACATTGAAAATTATAGTGGCTTACACTCGACTGAAAATAAACCCTTCTATATTTAAATCATGCCTAAAATAAAAGAATGATTTAGGAGGGAGGAGAATTGAGATGAGTCAAGATCTAATTCCTAGGGGCGCATCGGTGGTGGTAATAGACGACGTACTTGCCACGGGAAAGACGCTTTGTGCAGTGCTTCAACTGTTAGCTAAAGCAGGCATTAGTAATAAGAATATAAGCATCATGGTTGTAGCTGAATTTCCGATTCACTGCGGCCGGGAACTACTGTATCATCGTGGCTTTGGTGGTATCAGTATTCAAAGCCTTTTAGTTTTTAATGGGGTCTAGCTGGCAAAAGAAACCCGGGATTTCGAGAGTGCAGAGCTTCTTCTGTTATTAGATGTCATTACCAACGGTAATTGATATAGTAGTAACTAGTAGTGATAGGAGGTGAGAGACTGAATCTGAGTGATTAAATTCCATCTATCGACTGCCTCTGACCAAGAAAGATCGTAGTACAAGAGATCTTCAAGTTCCATAGTGGAAGTCGGCTATCCTCGACTAGCCGTTCGATAATATAAGCTCGCAAAGATCGTTAGAAAGAAACCTCAGATTGAAATTACAGTAAAGAAGGTATATAACATATAAAAGCTAAAGTACGCATTCATACGCATGTAATACGCGCGCAGATCATCAATCAAAATAGGACATATCAGTCACTAAAGTATAGATTATATAGAAATAAACCAGATATAGATAAGCAGTTAAGAAGTAGATAAGGGGGGTATGCGATAATTAGGGTATATAACAATTAGGAATAGAAGAGTAGGTAGATGCCGATATATAAATAATAGAGAAATCATTATAAAGCGTTGGTCTAAGAGAGCTGACAAGAGCGAAGGGTCGGTATAGAGCATACGGCACAATAAGATATAGAGAATTCTAGGCATTTCTTATTAACCGATATTACTAGGTTTTAGATATAAGATATAATTATTATTATGCCTCTAAAGACTTTAAGAAAAGAATAATAAGAAGAATATTTAGAATCTTATTTTATACTATATTTATAATATGCTAGAACCTCCTTCTGAAACTATGGCAAATAAACCTTGTCGGTCCATGCTGCAAGTTATCGTAGCCCAGCAACTATTTAAGAAGTTTCCATTACCATAGCTATACTTCTAAACTGCTATTCCTTCTAAAGCACAGTCTTTTGACCTTGCCTCGTCGAGAGAACAAATAGCCACCTTGAACCTTGCACTATCACTGCTAGGATAAACTGCAGGGTAGCTAAAGCTTGGTCGGCTTGTTCCAACTCCTGATGCGTTAGAGGTCCAGTCATCGATGCGCGAGTCAACGAACCAGCCAATGAGAAGGTTCATCACGCACTTGTAATCAAAAAAACCGGTGGGGGATTGAAAACACTGTCCCTCTTTCAGTGAAAGAGGAACTAGCAGGGGTATGAGCCAATGAGAGATGTAGAATTTCCTCTTTCAGTGAAATTGGAACGAACAATAAGGATGTAGTGTAAGGGACAGCAGCCACGGGTTAAAAGGAGGGTACCCAGCTCACGTAGCTTGGACTGAAAAGACAGGCTTCCTTCTATAATCGTATAGCATTTATCGATAACAATCTGGTCTACTTTAGCCATAACCTGCCGTAACTCTAGAAAGTCTAGAAAGCGCTTTATTATAGCCGACTCTAGTGTTATAAATACGATCGATATGCCTCTAGGTATCCTATTACTTCTCTATTTAGCATAGGATATCCTGAGCTTCTGGCACCGATCTATTAGATTACCTTAGAGAGATATAAGCAGGATGATTACTATAGTGAGCCTACCGGGATAGCTGGCTACAGGTAGTATAAAGCAGAGACTCTTCTTAATACCTAACCCTATAATTATAACTACAGGACTCTTATTTATTATAATTATATCTACTGCTTCTTGCTGCTTACCGCAAAACTGGACATAATCTCTATATAGGTAATTAAGCTCCTAGTTAATATTAACTTGCCTAAGGGTCTTCTATTGCCTTAGCTATAGGTCTCTTATTGCTTTATAATATAATAATGGCATCTTCTGTTTATGCCCTGGTATAAGAAGCTTTCTAAACCTATTAATAGCAGACAGGAAACTAAGCAACTAATGCCACTCTTCGCTAATAAACTAAAAGTTAATATGTTATTTATTCGTCTCGAAACACCCTTCTGTAATAAGCCTGCCATATACCAACCCTGCAGTCAAAGAGCCATGGCAAGCCTGTGCATCCCAGATACTGTCCTGTTCCACGTCGCTATCACTATCGCTGCCGTAACCCTTATTAGCTTCTCCGATAAGAGATGTATAAGCAGTAGTGCCGTTGCGGAAATAGTGTCGCGTGATTGCGATGGAAAGATGTCTCCAGCTACTAATAGTAAGTCCACCTTGACAACTTTCGAGGCTCATTCGGCGTAGGATGCAGGTTATCTGTATAGATGTCTAATGTAGGCCGGGGCCTAGATGTCGCGGCTTGGCTTTCGTCTCTCTTTAAGGACGCCTATATATATCTTCCTTATTATCGCTTCTATCACTGCCAGTCCCATATCTATCTTTCCCATTATCGTTATTTAAGTTATTAAGGGTTTCTTCTAGAGCCTAGAAGTTAGAAGATAATTCGGTCTTGCCCTAAGTATTTGCTTATATATCTTCCTAAAACGGCAGTATAAGCTATAAATAATAAATAACTAAGGCACTAACTTCGCGCAGCAGGAAACAGTATATAATTTTAAGTTACTTAGTTTTTAAGAATCCTTTATAGTATCTAGCTACAAGCATAATAACCCCACGCTTATAGAGGATATTTCATATCCTGCCATTAGCGGTATTTCTATGCTATAGGGTAAGCAGCTTTAATAACTAAGCGGCTTGCCTACTACTTAGATATATTATAAATAGCAGATATTTAAGAAATTCTTCTAAGTACTTGCCATAATGCCAGGCTTTCTTTTTAAGAATCTTAGGCTTACCTCTAGACTCCTCCTTAAACTACGCTCTTTGCAAAACTATATTAGTCTACACTTTGCAGAATACCTAGCCATCGCTTTTTGGCATTAGCCAAAAAAGGTCATTCACAAATAAATGGCCTATACTAATATCTACTGCATTATCAACAAGCTCGTCCCACAAAACCTGTAGCAATCCAAGTTCAATAGGCAACTAATCTTTATACTCATTATATAAAAGTAAATGCCTATACAGCAGCGCCTCGGCTCATCGTAGAGCAGTCTGTAGCATAGACTGGATGCCAAGAACACTAACCCGAATGCCCTTATATATCGCCTTCTTATTATCCCAGCTAACTGAACCTGGCATAGCCTGCTAACCGCTAGCTGCCATGCCGTAATTATAAAGCTAAATAATAAATTGCATTAGCATGGTATCCCAGCCCTTAGCGCCGCTAACTAGAAACCGGCATATCATCTTAGATATAATTTCGAAGTAACTTAGGCTCTTATCTTTAGCCTCTTATCTGGCCTGCCCTTGCTCTACTCTCTGCTAAACATATAGAGCCCTCTTATTAACTATATACTTAATAAGAAACACTTAGGAGATTGCCATAATAGCTAACAGTTTAGGGGTAAAATTTATAAAAGTCTCCTATATTTTATTATCTTGAATACTTAGAATAGTTAAGAAACTAATAAGGATACTATTATACTTAATAACTTTAATAAAGTAATCGAGAATAGAGATATAGAACGCAAGGGCGGCGTCCTTAAGCTATTAATGCAACTTGGTGATCTGTAATAACATTAGCATAGGCTTGACTTTGTTATCGATATCGACAAGTTCTGCTATATAATCTATTATTATATTAAAAGCAGTATCTTGGCTCTCGGTTAGCTTAAATAGTAGTCGGTCCGAGATGTCCTCGCAAGAAATAGCCTGAACTGCATAGGCAAAGAATTAAAGATAGATGGTAATGTACTTTTTCCGAGTCTGTTGCTTAAACCGGAAGTGAAAGGGCGTGCTGCGCTCTTTATGCAATTCTTTCCGATTAACTTCAAACAGCACATTCCACAAGACTATACTCGGCCTGGTTGCACCGGCAGCTTTCCGAATAAGGCGCCTAATAGCCGCGTGTATATGCCGGAGCTCAGCGTTATCCTCAGCTGCAGGGTCGCCTGGCTTCATAGTGTACTTCAACGACGCAAGGCCCCTTAGATACTGTTTCCTGTTGCTAAAGTCTTTTAAGTAGGTAGTCGATCCTAGTTAACGAAGCCATAAGTTTGGTGCAGCCAAGTTACCCATCTCTTTAATAGTCTCTATCTCCTTCTTTTAGGCCTCTCTAGACCGTGCCTGGAAGACTTCAGTGGCCTGTTAAGTAGCTATATCTTCCCTTGCCTACTTAGCATCTAGACTCTCTAGATCATAACCTCTTATAACCTTAAAGTATTTGCTGCGTGGACCTTTAGCAAATAGCCATTAATAAAACATACCATCTCTCCAGTATATCGAGCCTGCATCTGCTTTAATAGCACTAGCCTTCCGTAGACCAGGCTTTAGGTCTAGCTCAACCCTATGCACTTTCTAGAGGTGTTCATTTCTTTATCTTGAGTCCGAGCTTACGGTCCGGCACTCTATAGTAAAGGTGCATTAAAAACCTCTGCTTTTAGGCTTGCCAAGTGCCTCGATTAGCAGACTATTATCTAGAATAAGTGGCATAGCCAAGATGCCCTTATTGCTATTAATAAGGTTAAATGCTTTAGCCTATAACTTAACTTTATTAATCTCCTTTTTTATAAATCTATATGGCTTATTATAAAGATATACCTGGATTCTGCTGTATATAACTATATACTTATATAACCTATAATATAAAAGGCGCAGGTCGTTTATATAGTTAAAATATTTTATTATACTAACTTAATAATAGATAACAGGATTAACAGAAATATAAGAATAAAGTAGAGAATATCTAACCCTAAATCTATAGCAGCTTGAACCCCTTTTACCTGCTTTTAAGGTAAACTTACTTTTCTTCTGTTAATAAGAGCTAATATAAGTGCGACTGCTATATCTCTATATGGCAGTTAAGGTAAGCTCCTGATTGGGTGCTATAATTAAGGGACAGGTACTATTTAGAAGCAAATTCGATAATTTAATATAATAAGGCTTATCTTTAGATTGTTTTTACACTTATCCTGAGTTACTAGATAACAATCTCGCACAAGAGACTATTTAATAAATACACTTCCTAATGTATAATTTGCTTATGTATTAGTATAGGGAATATACTAAGCAGATACAAAATAATTTTACTTAGCTAGGGTAGCTAAAGGTACTTATGCAGTATATATATGCCTTTATTAGACTCTGTTACTTTAACCCCTGTTTACTCTGTTATCTCGTTAAAAACTAGATATAATTATAGAGTTTCTGTACTTCCTTAGATTACCCTCCTCCCTATATATCTCTATAGCTGTTCTTTTTTTCCCTTATCCATTACTTCATCCTCTCAGAAAACCCCAAGTTGGCAGTACAATACTGCGCTGCCACTTAAAAGCTATATCTATACACAGGCAATAACAGAAATCATAACAACTTTATACTAGCACTTACCATTTTTTACCTTTCCAGCCACTATCCTCTCTATTCTCTTCCCAGCTCTTATAGAGTTCTTAGGGCACAAAACAGCTCACACAGCAATCAAAATCCCCCGTCACCCTGCCTCGCCGCATAAACTTCTCTATAAGTCTATATAGCAATATTTATACCCTTTAGAACCTTAAAAAACTCACTTCTTAGTCCGTTTAAAAACAGTCGTTAGTATAAAACCCTACCCCTCCATGGCCTGTCTTCCTGTCTGCTATTAGTCGTTGCTGGCGCTTTACCAGGTTTTAGCCCTAGGTCCAATCTATATATATGCTTTAAGTATTCTCATATTCTCCGTAAATCAAAGCCTACAAATCTGCATATTGACCTCCCTTCTTTATTTTCTACTATAAGCATATACTAAAAACCTCTAGTTTTAGGCGGCCCTAATACGTTAATTGCCAGCATGTTATCAGGTAGTAATGGTATACTACTAATCTCTTAGTTGTTGTTGGTGAGTTCTAACTGAGATGCCCACTCCTATACCTTCTTGATTTCACAACTGTTTAAATAGTGGGGATAACCTTAAAGATAGTCTTTGATCTGCTAATAGGTAACTATTATTATATATAAGTAATAACTAAGAAGCTTATACTTTTTCTTATATATAAAGTAAGGGTTATTATATATCTACTGACTATTTTAGGGTGTGTTTTAAGAACTTATAGAAATAACACTTAGCCTGCAGTTTGCCTCTTTACTTTTTAGACTTAACTTATTTATTTGCCTTATATCCTTTAATACCTCTATTATACCTAACTCTTTCCTTTTTTTAATTAATATAGAGTAATATTCTAGCGCCTTATTATTTTATATTAGATATAAAAACCCTCTTTTTAGTATAGTAATACTTAATAGTAGGTTATAAGCTATAGTATTTTATTTACATAGTAAAGGCAATACTCTATTAAGCTAATAAATAAATTTATACTAATAAGTTAATGCCTACTTATAAGAGCAAAGAAGTGCTAGCTAAAGCTAATTTAGAAATGCCTTATTAAGTCTATAAGTAATTCCTTACTATAAGGGATAATATCTACTTTGCCAGGCAAGTATAGCATTTAAGTTAGTATCTATAGTAGTATTATTATAAATATTAAATAGTAAATGCACCTCCCTAACATGCTTCTCCATAATGCTAATAGCTATTTATCAGAAAAGTTAAATATTAAACTTGCATTGCTATATCTCTAAAATAGCCTGTTTAAGTATTAACATAAGATAAGCAGTGCCTTATGGCTTTCTACTACTATTAAATAATAGCCGTTTATAATAGTATAGAAATAACTAAGTTTATTACTCCTGTCTTAAAAAGGCGGCAAAACGCTAAATATAAACTAGATAGTTATATATAATATATACTAGCTATAATAGCAAAAACCAGACTATATAAAACTCTTGGCCTATTTGCTATTTGGATTTATAATGCTATAGTATATAGGCCATTAACCTATTTTAAATTAAGATACTACAGCTAGTAAAAGGGCCACTTTTGCATACTAGTATAAAAAGGTTATGCGCTTGCGGAGTTTGACTACATGCTGTGTAGAGGCCCCTAGCAAGCATCTCCTCCAGCTTTATAACTTGCTTAAGATATAAGTCTATGGGTTTCTATCTCTAATACCTGCCCTTGCTAAGCTTACTCTCCTGAGAAGTATATACTAAGTAAAGTAGGTCTAAGTATGCTTTATTAAGATTATTTATAGGATATTTTATAAATAAATATCTACTTAATATATTAACTATATTGTCCTTTATTACTACTAGATTAATATTAGGCTTAATATTAAATATTAGCTTGTTATAAATGTCTTCTGCTTTTAAGATAAAATAATTAGGGATTTGTCGGAATTTGTCTATAGTTAATTAGAAGTTACTATAGTATATCATTTCTCTATTATTACTTTAATTAAATAAGATAGATAGTAGCTTAGTATAGGCAATATTATAACCAAAGTCTCTAAGATTAGTCATTTTAGCAAGTAGGTATTATATGCCTGCTATTATATACTTTTCTTAAATTAAATTTAACTAATCTAGCTAGTTTGTATATAAATGTTATAGAATCCTAATAATGCAATACTCTTATTATAGTAAGGCACATTCTATTAGTATTAGATATTAAATATAAATAAGACCTAATAGATATAGATAGAACTGCCTTATAAGTAAGAAATGCTTGCAATCTTAAGAGAAACTAAGTATTCCACTAAAGAATATAAGTAGTATAAAGCTCGGTCAACCTCTAATAGAACGCTTAGTGCTAATGGTAAGATATAACTAGTATAAAAGTTCAAGAAACTCAATAAACGTAACTATGCTAGACTTATCCTGTATCATTGGATAATTACCATAGTGGCCCCCATCGGCTTCAACTTAGTTATCTGCAAACTCTAAGTTTTCACGGTCGAGCTCGTTGTAACTAAACACTAAATCGGTATCTTCATCTTCTTCATCACTATAAGATTCTTCCTCATCTTGCTCACTGTTAACATCTTCAGATTGCGATACATTGGCTAGAATAATTTCCTCCTGCAGCAGGTAATACTCGAGGTGAACTAAAACCTCGTCCACGGCTTCGCCGATTTTTTTACCTCTCGGTACCATAGGCCATGATCCGCTAGACCAGTCAAACAATTGCCAGACCTTATGCTCCCATATAACTTGGAGCTAAGAGGACAGATCCTCGCTTAACTGAAATCTTATACACTCTCTCCTGACTTTAACTGTTATTATATGCGTTCGAAAAGCAAAAGCTAATAGCCGTTTCTAGATATTCTAGTACTTTTTTTCAGTACTTTTTTCCACTACTAGACTGAAAGGTCTTTTATAAAAGTGCTGGTATCTTATGCTGTTTAGCCAGTATAGAAGAAAATGGCTTATTTAACTAATTGTGTCTTCGCATCGGTCCACTATAATGTCTAAAGCCTCTAAGATATAAGAAATCTTTTACTTAGCTTTGCTCGAGCTTGTAATATCTGGATTAGATTCTTAATTTCCCTGCCCTAAGAAGCAGTTAATTGCTAAGGCACGCCGATCAGGTAATCAAGTCGATAATCGCAAGATATCGCGCCTTACGCCTTTATATATATCTTGCCATTATATTCTCTCTATCTAGATACTTATAGTTGCAAAGGAGCCACTATTTATATCTTTACTACTTAAATGTGACTGGTTTACTGTTTCCTAGTATATCTATTTACATTCTATTACTTTATTTAGATGAGAGTATAAAGCCTAGTCGAGTTCTCGTGGCTTTACTCGCGATTAGAACGAGTTTATATGCATTCTCTTGCGCATATCGATTTATAGCCGTGTCCGGGCATTCACTTAAAACCATCTGCTGCCGGCCCTGCTAGGAAAGAATTGTTAACACGCGACATGTTCCTCCTACGGTGGCTCATTAGCAGATATATGGCAATTCGGTGCTGGTCTTCCCCTGCCTCTTAGGTTTATCCATTAATGCTTTTTAGCGCAGTGCTTTTGCATCTTTTAGATGCGATGTACAATATGGCTATAAGTATGATATTTCAAACCGTCAGGTTCTGGTGGCGTAAGATAAGGAATAGGTTTAATTATACTCGTTAGGTACTGTAAATCACGTAATTCGTCCTGATTGCGGATAATATTCATGATCTGGTTTATCTTCTCTATTAGTCCCTGCCGATGCTCTGGCTGTATATCGCGATGTTGTGTTCTCAAATGCATAGCAACTTTATCGGCTATAGAGGCGAACCTACAAATCTGGCACACAAGAAGGCGGTATGTAGAGAGAAGAACGTAGGGATAAATTGCACTGCATGGTTCAGGCTGCAAGTTTGCAGCCGTCATAGTGGGCATCATAGTGACCTGGTTACCGATAGCAAGACCTGAATAATGATTGAGATTCGATGCTACACCTCTATAGCACTTAACGCGACAGGACGCGTTGTGTTCCGGGCAAACCCCTGTTTCTTTTAAATTAACTCTACACCCTGGCAAAAATCAACCCTACTAGGTTTAAAGTAGGTTAGTAAAATCAACTCTACTAGAGTTGATTTGGTTATTAGCTACTAGGAAGCCTTACTATAGAGGAATATTAGAGCACGACTAAATAGATAGGGGTTAAGTTAGGAAACATATAGGAGTAACTTGTTTTATAAGCAAGCCACAGATATAAGCAAGTTACGGATTTTCCTATTACTTTATAATAAAGCCAAATTGCAGCAGTATTACTGCTTAAATCCTTTTAATATAATCTTTAGTTTATATAAATATTATTTCTCTATCTTTCTTATATATTATTAAATTTAACTAGGCTGCCTGCACTTTCTACTATATTAAGGACATCTTATTACTAGTAGTAATTAGTATAGTAGGGCCTTTATAAGCCCTTTTTTTGCATCTTCTAGAATGTAATGTTTATTACAAAGATAGGTTATAATACAAAAGTTAGTAATTAAAAAGGTAGATTAATATTCCTTTTAATAGAAAATATAAGTATATATATTATAGTTAATAAAAAGTTAAAGATTACTTAATAATTCTATAGCTATATTTTTTAATATAATAAAGTAAATATCTATAATTAAGGTAATAAATTTAATACTTTTAAAGTAAACCTTAAGATTTAAAATAAGAAAAGACTACCTTAAAGGTTTACTTTATTAGTTTATTACTATTAAACCCTTAATAAGGGCTAAGGTAGTAAATAGTTTAAAACCTAATTAGTATATATAGATAAAAAGGATATAATTTTATAAAAGTATTAGCAGCAGGGGGCTAGCGCACAGATAAATAGTATATAATTTAATAAATTACAGGCAGTCCTTAGTATAATAGGAATAGTTCTTGCTAATAGGATGACCTCTTAAAAGAAATGCGCCTTTGTGCTGATAATATGCTGGATGAACTAGATAGAATAGCCGTTACATGTAACTTTGCCAGAACTACCTGCTTTGACGTCTAAGATGATGTGCTTGAAACTACCGTAGGGCTGGCTACGAGTAGGGCAGGTGCCACTTGGGGGAAAGGGCATCCGGCGCTCTCCGTTAATGCGAGTGGACATTGCGGGTGTTCTAGGTGAATTCGGATGTGACAGCAATTATAGATAGTTTAGCTCAGCACGTCCTGTGCTCCCCTAGGAGACTTTTCGGGGCCAACGGCCCCCCGGACGAAAAATATACATAACATAACATAACATAACATGACGCGCACAGGCCATCGGGGTAATTGGTACAGTAGGGTGGCTGGTTGCAGCCAAAGGAACTTTCCGTAGGGTGGCTGGTTGCATCGAATGGAAAATCGTGGGGCTTACAATCTATGGCTCAGCTCAGCCGTTGTGATGCCGCAACACCTCAGTATGAGGTCATTTGCTCAACTATGCTACCATTTGCAGTCTACTGTCTAACCTTGACAATGTAAAGTGCAGCTGAATCCACAACGCCGTTTGAGTGACGCCAAACTCAGCTGAAATTAGCAGCCGCTGCCGCTTCGCATCTTAACGAGTTCACAAACGGCGAGACTTATGCGACGTCTTCACATTGGCAGAAGGCTGACGCCCGAAAGGGACAGGTATCATGTCCTTCCGAAAACACGAATGGGGATGCGATGTGTGGCTTCATCTGTGCAAACGACGAAATATTGATCAGGTGGCTTGAATCACATGCGCGAGTAGATTTCGACAATCTCGTCACCTTATGAGATGTTGAAGTACTCAGCTAAGCAGACCAATTGCTTAAGGGAACCTTTGTGGAAGCCATTGGTCGACTGCATTCCCTTATGTTTATAAATACCTGCACTTCACTACCGTTGAGGCCTGTTTGAGCAAATTGGTCGTCTTACTTCGTGAATCACATATCATCAACCAAATTCTACCTCTTCTGTGACCATCAAATAATTTTGAGTCACCCCGCTGGGCTCTATATCCGCTTCCTTAGTCACATACATTTGTTCCATTCATTGGTGAGTGCAGAGGGCACCAAGGCTCATTTCTGCTCCTTTCCTATTGTACCAGGTCTTTTTAGTCATATGGATTAATTGACCTATCCTGATTTGCATAGAATCTACATACCGTCTCATCAGCAATTACACTATTCTACCTTCAAGTACAAGACAGTGAAATCGATCTGCCTTCAGAATGGCTGATGCACATGGCGAGTCGAAAACTGTGGAGATCACTGTAAAGGAGGCCGGTGAACGGGGACCGGTACCACAGCGCAGGGACGACGGTATGCAGATGGCCGCCACTGCTGATGGTGGCAGACCATTACATACGGGTAGGGTCGCCACACAAATCCTCATCTACATCCAGGAAACCGGATCCGAGCCAGCTCTTCACGGCAACGAAGTAGAGATACGTGGCAGTGTCACAACCTCGGGTCCTTTTGTCAGCGACAACCGCATTGAAGTCGATCTCCCTGAGCACACCAACTTCTCAAATGAGCACAACGGGTTAGGGAGATTGGTTTGGCGTCGAGTATTCCACACATTCCAGTACCCGCCGAACTTTCATGCCTACATATATGAAGAGGGTGGCGCCGGAGACACTAAGAAGATACTGAACAGAGCGATAGATTTCGCGGCAGAGACCAACAACGACCATCAGTGGGGTTTCTGGTGGTGGTTTGATAGTAGTCCGCAAGATCCGAACTTCAAGGCGCACGTCGCGTGGTCCGTTGATGACGTCTAAGATATCATTGAGCGACACGGATTTGGCATCAACCGATTCAACCACTAGATGTGTTTTCACTGAACTCTTGTCACTCTTCCGTCGATTTGCTCGGACGTTCTGTTTTCCCTTGGTTCGCTCTCTCGGCTCACGGCTTTCACTATGACCCTTTGTCTATGTTCCGTTCCTCAGAGAAACTAGCTTGGAGGTTTCCTCAGTCAATCTTTACTTGAAATTCGTAATGCGATAAAATTTGTCCTCATATTATCTCGGATTTTGATCCGAGGCCCTGTTTTCGCAATGCTGCAGCAGACGGCTAACAGGCACTAAATGGCTGAATAGTGCTGGAATTACAACACTTTTCAGAGAGTACTATTGGGAGAAGGTGGAGGACGTTAGACTGTGTCGCTCTTTTTGGATTTATCAGTCTCGGTGGTACGATTCAACATCGCCTTCCGTTGGGTTCGAAACGCATCGGGATGTCGCACTACTGCAGCGGTCTCATCAAATTCAAATGTCAGTGCTAGGATAAATATCAGAGCACGCAGAGAGGATCTGTCAGACATTGCGTGTATTCAGTCCATTGATGCAGATTCATGTATTCATCTTGTGTTTGTAGTATCTTATTTATGTCATGTAATGCAATGCTGGCGCTAGCCATGTTAGGAAATGTAACGCTTGGCTGATAAAGTACACTACTCTATCCCCTCAATTGTCGAAAGGCTCCCGAAAGTACCTTGCCCCACATGGCCCCTGTTACATGACAGGTACATGAGGAGAACCTAAAGACCTGAGACGAATTTACGCCTATGGCATAGCATAAACTTGTCTGAAGGGGAAAAAGAAGATAATTGCGTTGCTTTTTAGGGCCAGCGGGTTAGGCAGCCAAGGTCAAGAAGCTTAAGGAAGCCTTTCGCGCCAGTCAGCAATAATAAGAAGAGGTCTTAATTAAAGAGGAAGAGGTATTAATTAATTTAGGGGTAAGCAGTGTGATGTTGCGATTTGTAACTTAAAATATTGTTGGAATATCTATAATAGGCTAATTTAGGTAGGGAATAATGTACCCTCAATTCTTGCATTTTAATTAGGCAGATATCCCCGGAGTGACCTGGCGGGAGCCTTTCGACAATTGAGGGGATAATGTTGTTTATAATGCGCAGTAGTGCTGGGTGAAAATATATTTATGAAACTTGATTGTTTATTATTAAGATGAGAGTTCTTCTCGGGTTTATATCTCTTGGTGATTTCATCTACGACTTTGAACTCTAAATCTAGGACTTTTAGACTAATAGTCTGAATCCTGAAGGGAAGGGGGATCCCCGGATTTTCCAACATATAATAGGAAATGTAACGCTTGATCGAGAGTCACTCTATCGCAACATACCATAATATGCTGCGACAGCAATATTGGTTTAAAAAGAATAAAACTTCATTTTTAATGCTCTATAGACTAGCGAAATATATATTAGAATTAAACTTAGTCAAAATATTAGTGGCGGTCTTGAAGACCTAAGTCGAATTTGCCTACTGGAGTTGATCAAGCCTGGAATGCTTGCGATGGCTTCTGCCACTTTTCGTCGCTCTGCAGATGGTATATCCCGATGTCGTGTTTGCAAGTGAGTAGGTACCTCATTCGCTACGCAGGCAAATTCGCATTTCTTGCAGACAGGAACCTGATATGTCTCGAAATAGACAAAAGGCTCCATAGCGTTGATGTAATTGGAATTCTGTTATATGATCTCGCAAGTTTGTTTAAGTAGGACGTGTTTGCTTGGATACACTCACTTCGACGTCGTCGCGCTTCTTACATAACACGTCTCCGAGGTTATGATTGGTCGTGATAAAAAAGAATTCTACCCCTGTTGGTTAAAAGAACTCTACCCCCTGTAAGGTGGGGCGTCTAAAAGAACTCTACTAGAGTTCCTATTGTTGTTGACTACTAGGCTCTTTGATCTTGCTTTAATATGAATTGACGTTTGTTTATATAACTATTTATTTATCCTGCTTATACCCCTGTTAAACTTGCTTTTCTTGTTGCTATGATATGAAACCTTAAATCTTGTCTCTGACTGTACGTCCTGGGCTCGAGTTGATGACTAATATAACCGCTTAACGGCCATCCATACCCGCACGGGTACCCGTGTAAATAAAGTCATACAGGTACCTATGTAAATAAGATATCATTATATCAGCAACCCTAATTAATTATATATATATATTATATATTATCTAATTAAGCTTTTTTTGCTTAATTTAATAATATATACTTTATTACTTTAATATATTAAATTCCTACTTTATTAATAAGTAACTTAATAGTAGTAAATATACCTAATTAATCCTTATAATAATAAGTTATATATATATAATTAAATAAAATATATAAAGCAATATTATATATTCCTTAAGAGCTATAAATAAGGCACTATGCCATTAAACAAGTAATATATAAGTCTCCCCTCTACTACCTTCCTTACTAAATCTACTATATATGCCTTTATAGGTTAACTATCTAAATATATATCCCATTTTGCTATATAACCTAAATAGTTAATATATATATAGTTATTCTAACTGCAGGCATAGGCTATATTATCCCAGGGATAAGGGGACTAGCTTAATATGCCTAATCTTAATATATAAGGCTATTAGCAGTCCAGAAAGGCACAGCATTAAGGACTAGGCAAGCTATATATTTATTAATAATACCATAAAGCTAGCCTATATGCCAGTTACCCTTAATATAATATCTATAAGTAGTAATAATTATAATAGCTAAATTACTAGCTAAGATAAATATAATATTATATATTATATATAGCTACTAAGGCATTAGAAGGTATAATTAATAATTTATACTTACTAAAGTATTTTAAGCTATTAAGCTGTTAATATTAAATATATTATATATAGGCTAGGTAACTAAACGGTTCTCTTAACTGGCAAGAATAGGGATAGGAATAAGGGTAAAGAACCTAGAAAACTTTCTTATATACTAACTAGTACCTACATAGCCAGGCAAGCTATTAGCACTTTATATAGGCTAGAGGATAAATTAGTTATTTTAGCTAGAGGGAATATAATAAAAGGGGGTAGCTATATTATCTTTATAAATCTAAATAGCCTAATTATTATTAGGATTAAGAGATATATTATTAAAAGGATAAATAATATAGTAATTATAAGATTTATTAAAATACTTCTTATAATATATTATATTATATTATATTATATTATATTATAAAAAAAAAGAAATTAAAAGCAGTATTAATATTAGCCTTTTATATATATTACTTTCCTAAATTACCTTTAAGTTACTATATTAATATATATTATAATAATTATTTAAGCTTATATTTCCTAATTTATA
>JACTAS010000181.1:0-29933 GCA_014884825.1 Fusarium sp. 190-020-2 | reverse complement strand
AAAAAAGCTTACATAATAAATCAGCTAATACTATTAAATAATACATAAATTATAATACTAATATAATAAAAGTAAAAAAATAACTCTTAAAAAAGAATAATAAAGGAAAATACTAATTTACCTAATAAGTAAAAGCTCTAAGACTTATAAGTAACTATAAACCTATAAATTAAGAAGAATAAATAAATAAAATTTAAAATACTACTATAAGATATAATATTTAAAATCTTATTAAAAGCAGAGCTAAAATGCCTATCTATATTAATAAAATATAAATACTTAAATAGTTTAGAAAAGAACTAGTATAAGATATATATAAATATCCCCTATATAGCCACTAAGGTATTATAAAAACCCTAAAATGCATTTAGATATATTATAATTAAGAAGGAATTAGGAAGATAGTAAAAAAGGTAATTAAATAATATAACTTATATATAAAACCTAAAGTATAGTAATATAAACCTTATAGCCTATTATAATTACTAAAAGTAATAAAAAGACTATAAAGTTTAATTATAATAAATTATATAATTAAACTACCCTTATTAAAAAAACCCTTAACTAGAATCTATTATAATAATATCTTAATTATAATAAATTAACTTATTAAATTCTCTTATTATATACCTTATAAAGAAGCTATAAATGCAAAATAACTTACCTATATCTTTTATAATAAAATAGTTAGGGAATATAGGTTACTATATAAGATCCTAATAGATAGAAGAACTATATTTATAAGCAAGTTCTGGCAAGTACTTATAGTATATATAAGACTAAATTACTAACTATTAATAGTATTTAGACTATAAATAGATAAATAAACTAAATAAATAAACTAAGTATTAGAATAATACTTATAATATTATATTAATTATAAATAAAATAATTAGGTAAAAAAGTTATTAAGTGCCTAACTTGCCTATAATATAATATATAATAAAAGTATAAAAATAATACCTTTAGCAGCAAACTTTAGATTTACCCTAGACCTATATTACATAGCATAAGAACTAAAAACAGTTAACCTAGCTGCTATAATTAAGAGTAAAGACTTAAAAGCTCTATATAAGGAATTAAGGAAAAAATTAGAATTTATTAAAAAATAAATAAAAAAATACTATAATATAAAAAGGATTAAGAGACTAACCTTCTTAAAGGGAGATATAGTTTACTTAGCTATAAAAAACATTATAATAAAGTAATTAAGTTATAAATTAGATTATAAGTATATTAGGCTATATAAAGTTAAAAGAAAAATCTTAAAAAATAATTATAAACTAGACCTATTACTAAAAGTTAGGCTTTATCTAATCTTTTATATTATATTACTTAAATTAGCAGTTAATAAAATATATATTAAAACTAGTAATAAACTAAAGGAAATTAAAAGATTAAAGGTTTATAAAGCAGAAATAATTAAAGATATAAAAAGAATTAATAAGTAAATAAAATATCTTATTAAATAAAAAAACTACTTAAAAAATAAAAATATATAAAAACTATTTAAATACCTTACTAATACCTAATAACTCTTAAAGAATTTCTACTAAAACTAGAAAAATTAAGGAAGGTATTAAAACTTAATAAATCCTATTTAGACTATTTAGTAATAGTAAACTAATCCTAAAAGGACTTATTAATTATAATACCTTTTAGAATAGCCTATTTATTATATTCTGCCTTTTTTAATTTATTTATAAAGCTAAGACTATATTAAATTATATTTAAGCCCTTTACCTTTACTTAATAATATTAATGCCTTAAATAAGTAATTTTAATAAATTAAGTATTTATTATATTATAAATATAAGTAAACTCTACTTAAAGACTAATTAGTTTATCTTTAGTAGCCTCTTCTTTATATTTTAAATAATATTTCTTATTAATAATCTTTTTAGCTAATATTATATTAGCAAAACCTATAAAATAATTTTATATAAAAGAAATATACTTACTGCTATAAAAAGACTATAACTATTATAAGAGATTCCTAACTTAATATAAGGATTATAGTAATTTAACTTTATAAGGTTAAGAATATAAGAATCCTCTATCTTCTAATAAATATAATTAAAATAAAGCATAATAGGATTTCTAAATACTATAATAAGAATATAAAGAGAATTATAATTTTTAATAGAAGTTTTCTTAGCCTTAGAGATATAATTAGATATCTTAAGGAATTATAAAACTAAGATTATACTTATAGAGGATAACTAATAGAAAAATATATTAACCAGGCCTTAAGAATAAGGCCTAAAGGAGGGGAGAAATTATATTATAACCTAGCAGTTCTATTACATATACCCTACATTTCCTGCCAATTATTACACCTCCTGCTAAAGATAATTAGCACTAAGACCTTATAATTAAAGCTAATTTACTATAATTAGTATTAATCTACCTAGATTTCTACTAATCCCTTAATAACCTTATTAATTACCTAAAAGCACTTTAATATATAAATTATATTTATTAGCACTTTTATAGAACTTAGCTTACTAGCTATTAATAAGACTTCTTTACCTAAATATGCCTAACCTGCTCTATTTACTATTAAGAGATATAATACTTTATAACTACTTAATATAACACCTTATAACTCTGCAAACATTAAACCTAATATAGACTAGTTTACCTATTTAAAACCCTTTCCATTATAAGACTAGCTTACCTGTTTAGAACTTATCCTATTATAAATAAGTCCTATTTCTGTCTTTAGTACTTAAGTAGGCTTTATTATAACCCTAGCAGTTATGTTATATATACCTTATAAAAACCATATAAGGCGCTAGCCTTAACAGGACCTAGCTATGCTATATTAACTAAATACTATTCTTATTATACTAAAATAATAAATATTAAAATAAAATAACCTAGGAATATAGCACTTTAGGAATAACTTATCCTTAAGACTTATTATTCCTTATATAATTACTTTAATATATAGAATATATTTATTAATACTTTTATAAATTCTAGCTTACTAGCTATTAATAAGACTTCTTTACCTTAATAAGCCTAAATTATATTATTAATTATTAAGAGATACAATTCTTTATATTACTTAGCATTATAATATATTTTTATATACTTATTTATTATAGTTGACTTTTTGCCTCTTTCTATTTTTTATTTTCTAGCCAATATTTGAATTTAATATATATATTTATAATCCCGCTAACCCTGTCCTTACTTACACTCTTAATTGGCTAGGCCTACTGATCGCCGTTCAACTCCAGGCCTTGGTACGCCTGGACCTCGGGCGATGCCATCGCTGCGGTGACCATGGTTCTCGTCTTCAACGCTTTTCTCGTCATGCTTATCCTGAAGCTGGCCACAACAATTGGTTGGGCTCGTTGTCCGGAACGTGAAGCAGTGGCCGTAAGTGATGGACGGCGGGGACTATTGACAGTTTCCTTGGATGCGGGAATTGATGGTTTCTGGCACACTCAAACACAAATTCTAATAATGGAGGGCTTTCAAAATTTCAAGAATAAAAAATATATGTATGGAGATACCAACGATAATGATAATCGAAAGCTCCCCTGCTTCATCTGAACTAAACCGCCAGTTGCTGCATGTCCTTGGCCGAAAACAGCTGCTCCTTCGCCACGACCTTCTCCGGATGAAGTGCCTCAGGAGTAACATAGAAGCCAAACCCAGCAGCATTCTGTCCACGCGCATAGTTGGCGGTGATGGGGCTTATATTCAGTAGACTCGTCGCCCAGGCTTTTGTTTCGGGCTCCGTCTCTAGGACACTCATTGCCATCCCGATGGGGAACAGGTACAGGAACGAGGGTTCCTTGCTTCGGCAATGATGATGAGTTACCCATTCGAAAACTCGACAAATCTCCATGGCAGGATCTCGTACCGTGACAGCACCGCCGGGTCGTCGAAGGGGTTCAAACGATAGATACTTAGTGGCTGGTTCATCGGGCATGGCAGCATCAGCACACGCTTCGATGCGCGCGCTTGCGATGACTGGGTCGATCTTCCACTGAAGCGCGATAAGCCACATCAGAGTAGCATTGTAGAGCATGAGCTCTGTGGCAAGTGCGAACTTGGCTAACCTCAGCGTCCCCGACTGCCTGGAAGTACCGATAGAACCCAGAGCCTCGGCTGCTCGGCCGTTAAGTTGGGGCGTGTTGCCGGCGTCGGATTCAACATGGTTGCCAGACCGGGCTTGCCATTGCCATCGCCAGCGGTAGAGGGCCACAAGCTGCCTCTCAACTCTTTCCAACAACTCTACTCTTGAGTTTGGCCCATCCTCATCCATCGACTGTATTGCTTCGTGGTCCTGCAGAATCCCCGGCACAACCACCAAGATGTCCAAGAGCTGGCTCTGTGGCGTCTTGAATCCTCTGTTACGCTCATATGGCACAATGCGCCAGCGCTCCTCTTCGAAAAAGAGGCGCTGTTTGCCGTATAGGCCCGCAACAAGCTGGAAGCCTAATTTAATATCATAGTCTTCACTTGAGGAGCTTGTTTAATCTTACCAAAGTCGCCCTTGCTGCCTCGAACGCATTGAGAAAAGGCTGCTCCTGAAAAGCCTCTGGCCCACAGAGGTGCAGCAGCCTCGCGAGCCCTCGGAGATGGGACACGGCACCGGTTTGGTCAGCGTAGGATGCCTGCGTAAAGTCAGCATCATGTACTATTCAACCTCAACTTTCGGTCCCTACAGCATGCATCAGTAGCACAAGAATGGGCACCAGCAAATCTTGCCGTCCCTGAACAGCACCGCTTCCCAGTACACCAGCCAATGTCTTCAAGCACTTTCCATACTGCACAACGCCATTGAGTTCAATGTCTGGCTTATGGTTAGATCTCCCAAAGTTGGCCTCAGAAAGCGCCTTGGTGGCATCCAGGGAGAGACTTCCAAGCTTCCCTGCAGCCGCCTGATCAAGCCACGGGGTTCCGTAGCTTCGCCAGACAAAGTTGGAGAACATGAAGGCGAAGCAAAAGTCTCCTTGGAATGCAATCAGACTCATCTCAGGAGGCGGGGAGGCTACTCGGCTCATGGTTGTGGGCGTAGCTTTGTGGCCGGAGTGCGAGGCATTTTGTTGGAGGGACACTTCGTCTCGAGGAAAGGGGGTTGTCGAAGTATGATGCCAAAGTCGCTCCCTGATGAACCCCAAGCATTCAAAGCCCCCTTTCGTGCAGCGAAGGCAGACAGGTTTGGTTTCATCTAGGAGCACCCAAGCAATCAGGATCGCCAATCGGGCGCGATTGAGCGTGATATGGAGCAACGGAGCAGATCTTACCACATTTTACTCGGCGCTTTCTGCAGGTATTGCAGCCTTTGCTACGGCCTGGAACACCCACCATGCTGGGTTTCAATTGGAACTCCTCGCAGGTGTTGAGTTGGCGGTACTAGAGAGTTCCTCGGCTGCTCGCGCAATGATTCCTTTTGGGTTGACACCCACTTATATAACTTGGGCCATGCATCGGTAGGGCTTAGCCGCGGATAAGAGCTAGGGTGGCGCCGGCATTAGTGCTGACAGAGCTGAAGCTTAGTGCTGAGCAATCTTATTACGCAGCCATGGATGGTCGACAACGGCAGTTCTGGGAGTGGAGAATGTCAACGGGCGCAGGGCTGACTGAGTGAGATCCGGTCCCCAGATGGACACTGTTGGGAAGAGTGGAGAGGAGGAATCCATTTCTAGATACAATCAGCGAGATTCAGGCATGACTAGGTTTATAGAGCTTCAAAGGCTTCATTGTCACCGTGGTTGCGATGCTCTACGATTGGGCTTTTCATGTATAAAAGGGCAGCGTCTGGTGCATTTAGGCATCTTATTCCCACCATCAACCACCGACAATATTCAGTCCTCAAACTTCTTTCACAGTCCACTACTTCAATATTCAATATGAATTACTCTCTCGTGTTTCTCACATCCTTCGTGATGCATGGCCTTGCTGTCGCCAAATTCATTTCCCACGCCACCGCGCAGCTCACCCAACCCTACTACCCGCCAAATGCCGACTGCTGGGAGTACAAAGTCCCCGTCACCATCACCTCTGAGAACGTGGTCTTTGACTTCCCGGACTGGGAAGACGACTATGCTCTCCAAGACTTCCTAACGGCTGCAACGACTCGAGACAGTGCTGGATACCCGAGCCCCATTGTCGGCACCAAGAATGAGACTGCAACTTACACTTTGGCCGCATCCTTCTGCACGCCAAAGCATTCGGGCAAGAAGACTATCATTCTTGCGACTCACGGCATCGGGCAGGCTCGGACTCACTGGAACGCTGCCCACCAGCCAGACGAGTACAACTTTGTCCAGCATGCTATCAGCAAAGGGTACTCGGTCTGGTTCTATGACCGTCTCGGCACCGGCGAGTCTGAAAAGTGGGTAACATATTTTCCATGCACAGGCTAGTAGCTGACCTCATCATGCAGAGTCTCTGGATTCACAAACCAGCTTCGCAAGCAAAAGGCCATCCTCGTCCAGCTCGCTAAGATCGTCAAGTCCGGCCAATACACAGGTACCTTTGGAAAGCCTGACAAGCTCGCCGTAATGGGCTTTTCCTTTGGATCGTTTATCACACACTTTGCCGTAGCCGAGAACCCAACCATTGCAGATGCCGCCATCTTGACGGCCATCAACTACAACACGACGGGACTGAACGCCAAAGGCTTGATTCGCTCTTTCGTACCCCGAGTGGCATCCCTCCAAAACCCCCGCCGTTTTGGACTACTGAACTCTGGATATTTGACCTGGGTTGATGCCATTGCGCAGGTCAACACGCAAGTATTGCCCACTATTCAAAAGTACGCCGCTGCTAACCGCAAACATCTATAGCTACTTCAAGTACCCGTACTATGATCTTCCCACAGCATCCTACTGTGAGGAATACAAGCAGGCATTTGCCATCGGAGAGTTTCTGACTATTGCTGATGGCGACTTTGACGCCAGTGGTTTCACCGGAGCCGCTCTCGTAGGAGCCCTGTTTCTTGACATAAGACCCTGAAGCTAACAGGATATAGGCCATCACTGGAGAGAAGGACTACATCATCTGCGATGGAGAGTGTCGAGGCATCTTTGAGGAGCCGGCACGAACCATCTGGAAGAATGCCAAATTTGAGCCCTACTTGCACCCACACGCGAGCCACAATTTCAATTTTCACCACAATGCTACCGGCGCCTATGGGGTTATCACCGGTTTCCTCGAATCAAACGGTCTTTAAGCAGGGGGTGTACCTAGACGGTGGGATCCATATGAGATGGACGATGATGGCGGGAGGACATGGGACTTTCAATTCTTCTTTTATCACGTAGTTTATTTTGAGGGGGTGTTTTTCTTATGAAAAATGAAAATGAAGAAAAAAAAGGAAGTTGGTTGTTTCTTGGATGACTTTAATCGCAATTCTCATTGCTTGTTACTAGCCCCGATAATTCTATTAGAATAGATAGCCTCTATAAAGAGACTAGGAAAACCAAGATTCCGGCGCGCAATACCCCAGAAATAAACACAACTTTTCTAGACTACAACTTTTCTAGACTACTTCTGCGTGTTACTCGTTCTCGTGAAAGAAAAGAAATCCGGCGGACTGAGACCTTGAATAATAGTGTCCCTCTGCGGCTGACTATCCGTCTCCTGACGAGAACCTGCTGACTTGCTACCGGGTGATTGGCCCTGAAACGAAACATGGGTTAGGAAAGGAACTAAAGACGAGGGAAACCTAGGTTAGAGGGGACTAACCGAATCATGGCTCCGCGCATAGTTATCATTCTGCTTGTGGCGCCCTTCAGAGGGAACTGTCGATCCGGTGGGGGTGCCTGTACTGGATGAGAACTCATAGCTGTTGCCCAGTGAAACCGTATCAGGACGTACGTGATGAATCCATATCACAACGTTTGAATATCCTCTCGAAGAGGAGTGAAAACCTTGAGTCGTTCAGTGAGCGGATATCGCCGTGAAGACGGATTAAGTAGTTGATATTTCAATTGCATTCTAGTCTTTACTTCACCATGAATATATAAAAGAAATTCCAACATGAATAGATGACTCTGAAGGGCCTCTAGGTTTGCGTCCTACTGAATCTCAGTACCCAATGTCTATCGTATGCGAGCTGCCGCGGCAAACATTAAGTCAAGTCTTGCCTCATGGCGCGCCTACGATGACCAAAAGCGACGGCGGACTACCCGGGGAATAGCATAAAAACCCAGACCCCAGTTTCTAATCCAGTTCAAGAAGGTAACTTCGAGCAGCCGAGATAAGCTTGAATCCCAAATATGAGATTCTGTGATATTAGAGGCGGACCAGGTCAGGCAGACTGCAGCCAATACACCTCTGACGCACCGCCTCTGGACAGTGTGGCGGCCACGAATTCGCGTCCAAGGCAGAATCCCTCGAGATTCATTGGTTTCTCCAGGCCTGGGTTTGTGGTGCCTTCTGACCTAGGGGTTAGAGGCTGAACACGTCAATGCAGCTCCCAATGTGGAATCAAACTTCCTGGCCTGGACGGCATCTCAAATAGTGTGCTATTCCTCATTGGGAAAGAGATTACGAGCTGTCTCGGCGTGGCTGTGATGACAGCTCCACCATGGTTGCACCCCTGTCTGCGACCTGCGAGTTGACGAGGGATATGATTGGCCCTTGTTCAGACGGCCTTGTTTCCGCCGGATCTGCATCTTCTAGCAATTTCAGATGCGTCTTCCGTGAGATTGAGCTGAATCAAGGATTTGCTTCTTTAGCCAGCGAATTGCGGCTTCACAATGCCTGTCCATTAACTACCAATATCCGCCTGAGATAGGGCTGAGATGTCACAGCCCAGTCCCGACCCTGGCATTTCCAGTCAGCATTTCCAAACCATCCCAGAGTATAGAGGTGTGCAAACATGGCGAGTCTGGTAGGGCAGCCCAAGGCGTCTGGCAATACCGATATGTAAAGTCATCCCATTCTATATAAACTTGTCTCTGTCTCACAGGTTTCGTCTCCATCCTGCCCAGTCTTCCTACACACTTACACCATACACAACCAATTCCCCCTCAACTCTACCTCTTGTCCCCTTCTCCACCAATCACCTCACAACATGGCTGCCATCCTTCGCAAGCTCTTCCGCCGCAAGAAGCAGCCCCCTCTGGTCTGCTCCATTTCCCTTGATGACCAGGGCCATCCCATGGGTGAAGACCCAAATCACAAGCACACAGCCGCCTGTTTCATCGACTTTGAGCCCCTCGCCGTGGTCGAGCTCTTCCAGTCCCAAGGCTGCCAGGCCTGTCCTCCCGTCGTTCCTGGCATTCTACAGGGCGCAAACCACCCAAACCTCCTTCTTCTGACCTACAACGTCACGCTCTTTGACCATATGGGCTGGAAGGATACCTTTGCCAAGTCCGCCTGGGACCAGCGCCAGCGGGCCTATGCCATGAAGCAGCAGCGCAAGACCATTTTCACTCCGCAGGTCATCGTCAACGGTGTAGCTGATGGCTCCGGTGCCGGCGGCAAGGAGGGTGTCCAGGAGATTGTGCAGCGAGCCAGGGCCGCGCAGATGGACAGACCTTGGCACATTTACCTTGATGCCAATGACACGGATGTCAGGATCGATTCTGACTCTGAAATGGTGGAGGACCATGACATTATCCTTGTCCTCTACAGAAGTGGTGACGAGAAAGTCAAGATCGGCAAGGGGCCCAACAAGGGCGTAAAGCTTGATCATCGCCATGTAGTCACGGATGTGTTCAAGATTGGGAAGTGGACCGGCGGTGATAGTACACTGCCCCTTCCAGCCTCCAAGGATTCAATGAAACCAGGGGAGAATGCCGTTGTTCTGGTTCAAGAGGGCGCTGGTGGCCCTATTGTTGCCGTTGCCAAGGTTTAGAGACTGGCGGAGGTCCGGTGTAGGGCACTACCTGCTTCCAAATGTCAAAATATAGCCTCCCCAGACCTTGTAACCGCATTAGCTCATATCCTTAATGAGAAGTGTTTTACCCTTTTTAATCCGTCCGCTGAAAAACTCGTAGTTCACATGCCATGAGGAGAGGCCCTCGGGATGCCTACTCGACTCCGAGTCCCACCCACAATCCATCACCAGGCTGCGTCGCGGTTGATTCTATGCAGAATACTGCCCTGAGCGCACTTGTTATCTCACCAATCTTCCTGTTGAGGTGGAACTCGGGGGAAAGCTCCAAGTCGTGCTCAAATGCCGCCGAGGGCAGCCTCCGGAAGAGTGACTGAGAGACAGGGATCCAGAGGACACCCATAGTTAATAGCACTTAACTTAGGAAGCTTAGCTATATTATAAACTCGCTAAATATATCTATGCCTATCTTCTTAATTCTTCATAGATCAAAAGCTACAACATGCGTGATAGACAAACGATGCACTTTCTAATTAGGTAGAAGTTATACTTAAATCTAATATTTTAAAAGAATTCTATAATATTAAGCCTAAAATAGCTAAAAGCCTAAAAATAAATAATTAACTTTATATATTAAAATATAAAGTTTTCTTAGATTTTTATTTATTTTATTTTATTTAGTTTTATATAAAAGTCTATTTATATTATAATTTATATTATATCTTAATATTTCCTATAAAAAATAAAATAGCTAAAAGTCTAAGAACATCTATATTACTATGATAAATCTTCTTACTAAAAGTAATCTTTATAGACTTTTAGTTATTTATTTAGAGTTTTAAGTTATTATAAGGTAGGTCTTTTTTAATGCATAGTATAGTGCATTGCTTGCTTGTCTGCGTCGCTCGCTTATCCCGCACGTTATACTATAAATAATATATTATAATTTATGTCTAAGATAAACTGTATCCCTACCTACCATTCTCAAACCAGCTGCTATTCCAAGCGTCCGGATCTGCTACTTGACCATTGATTAGACTATTGAAGAAAGCGGCATCAACTCCCTGGAATGCCCAATAAGCTGCGTCTGCCATGACATCAGGCATAGGTAGATCAAAGGTTCCCAGCTCTTGATTCTGATGGGCCGTTGTAAGGGTACAGATTGGCGATATATGTCCCTCGTCGCTGATGAGCAGACGCTGTGGCAGCTGCTGCGTTGGCTGAAGCACTATATCACTTGATTGCGAGGAGGCGATGTGCGATGACATTGAAGTTTGCTCGAAGGACGCAGAAGAAGCAAGCCTGGTATTAATAGCTGATGGCAAAGTCGCGTATGAGTAACCTGTTTGAGTTGTGCTCGGAGACGGATCGGGGCATCGTGTAGGAGAGACATCAGGCGCCAACCTGACGTTTCCAAAATATGGAATCGCAAGGTAAAAAGAACGCTTCCCTTGCCCTACATCATTGCCGTCTTGGGTTTCTTCCACAATGCCGCAGCTGTAAGTATCACCGCTCTCGGCAGAATCCGCTTCGAGGGCGAGTAATTTCCTTGCCAGCTTGGCAGTCTCCCTTGTCAACTCATCGTTATTCAACCGATTGAGCTCATCCAAGGTATCTATCGTCTTATCTATCAGCGCCCGGTCTTCTAGGCGTTGATGCGTAAGCAGCCATGTGGAATCCTGGCTCTGGCCACTGAGATGGGCGAGTAAAAGGGTCAGAGAGGCCGTCAAGGCACAAAAGTCGACGATACGACAACAGAAGACGATCCTGACAATGGACCGGAAAGGGATGTACCTGCTCAGAACTTGGCGGCTCGCATATGTGCAAACTGTTTTGTTGTAGTCGTACCGATGATCGGGGTCCTTTTTACGAAGAAGGTACGGCAAGTGCAAAACCGTGAGCAGATTGTAGTGAACGATTTGCATCTGCGCGTTTACAACTAGCGACATTACGTCGTCACCGCTCATATCTGGGCGGATATTCATTGGAGCCCACCAGTTGCTTGGTATGCTGTTCGCAATCTTGTTCATTAGGCTGTCGATCCTCTGGGTGTCCGCGAGATTATAGTCACCACGCTGGTTTCTGTTGATGATTTGCTCACATATATCAATCTGCACATTTTCCAGCCATTCTGCATCGGTTTGGCCGGCCGTCTTCTCCTCGGATGAGAATTTAGCATTTGTGATGGAAGTCGACATGTCGAGAAGAAGAGATAAGTAGCGCTCCAGGTACGCGATATGTGCCCAGGCCACGTCGCCTGAGACACGAGTCGCTGGATCATGTTGCTTCAGTGCGCCATGGCGGGCTTTGCGATGCAGTCCCATGAACTGAGCCAGAGTTGAGGCACGTCGGAGGGATATTAGCGCCCGACGGAGGTTCCCGCAGTTGATGAGATAGGCCCCTTCAAATATGAGACACTCGAGCCCTTCTAGAGAATCCAGAAGCTGGTCATGGCAAGTCACCATGCTCGACGCCAAATAGTAATACCTCCGCATGGCTTCGTTAGCACCAACTCCCAGGTGAAGAGAATCTTGGTTGAACGAAGGATCCAGTTGCTGTATGCAAAGACAGAGTTGCAAGAATTTTCGTGCAAGAAGTACCGGGTGGGCGGTGATTGGAGGGAGGATAGATAGAATGCTAGGTGGTAGCCAATCCCCTTGATCAAACAACTGGCTGTAAGGATTACAGAGTAATTGCAGATAGATGGTGGCTCTGCCAGCCCCAAAGAGGATATCGGCATCTTGTTGAGACGGCAAAGCAGCGTGGAGAGTTCGACACGTATCCGCAAATTCGGGCAGGATAAAATCACTTGATTTAGTCGCGTCTTCTACAGGACTGCCCAAGCCTGTTTGAATTGGGACAACTGGTGCCGCGATAGTGTTGTCCGATGTTACCTGGGACTCACATCAGACTATTGGGGAGATGATTGCCTTTGCAGCAGATGGCCACTCACCAGTGCGGTGTCAGTGACTACCCCAGGGACAGGGACACGGCGCACATTGACACTAGCGTCCTGCCAGTCGTCTCTCGCAATCGGGCATTCCGCCGATGGCTGGGGATCAAAGAACTGGCTCTGTGACGCGTCATGCTGTGTCCCGGGACTATCCGTGAGAACCTTGACAGTGAGCCTCTCAAGCATCTGCTCTATCCTCTCTAGACTCTCCAAGGTTCTCGGATCTTCCTCAGGTTTAGGCACAGCGATGTCAACGAACTCCTGGCTAACGCAATGAGAGCCTCGACGTTGACATCCTACGCAGGTGGTAGCGGAGGGATGGTCGAAGAAGCATCGTGCTTTTCGTCTCTTGCCTGAAAAGAATGATTAATGCCATACAAAGAAAAAGGCGGGATAACCGAATTCTCGGTTGTCAGGCTCGCACATTCTACGCAGCTATGAGTGCCCTTGCGCAAGAGTCGCCGAGGGGTAAGCAACCCAACCGGCTGGATAGCACGTGCGCCTCCTTGATCCATTGATTTGAGGCGACAAGGAACAAACCTCAGGGACGAGCAGAAGAGCTCCGTGTGTAGTGTAGTCTGTGTAAAGGTGTGAAGGAGTCAACGTCGTCCTTCCGCCGCGTTCCGCCGCGATGGGTATATCAACAGTCATCGTCTGACTCAGATTTTAGTTAACATAGTTTACACTTTTGTAGACCGGTCAGATATTCTTCCGGGCGCACCCCTGCTTGGGAGGAGCAAGGGTCCGCTCCTTTCGGACTCGCGCCGGAGTCTCATCCGCCGGCTCAAGTACATATATATGTATGCATGTTTATACGAATATGTCTCTCTCATTGTCAGTATTGGTGAACTTTCATCGCCTCTTTGCAGTAAAAGTTCCAACGTCATCCGCAAGTCTTCCATCAATTTCATAATGTCTTCTCCTGCCAGTCTACCAATTGAGCTCCGTATTCATCCAACAGGATGGAAATCGGGCCCGGAGTCTGAGCGGTATCCTCTTTCTCTCATGGGCCACATCATGCCCAAGGTCTACGTACTGGTCGCCGAAGTGTTTGCCCTGCCCGACCTTACAGACAATGATGTAACTGTTCAAAACATGACCGCCGGCTTAGAGTTTGCTATGTCACAGTTCCCCATCCTTGCTGGTGTCTTAGAAATGGACACTGCTACTGGGCGGATGTGGGTGGCTAGGCAACGGGATTCGACGGTCAGCCTACACGTCAAGTACATGCTGCGTGAAGGCGAGTTTCCGAGCTATAAAGAGCTGGCGGAAAAAGAGGTATGACACTGCTGTGTTCACTAGCCCTACCACAATGGACTATGATACTAAATGTAAAACAGTTTCCTGCGAGCTCTCTAACAGGTAGTCAACTTCTTCCGGATTTTGTCACAGCAAAACAGCTTCACTCTCCTCTTGGCGACAACAATGAAGAAGGAATTGCTGTTGCAGCCTTCCAACTTAACTTCATTCGAGGTGGCCTTATCATTGGCTTGGCAATCCATCACTCTGTATCCGACGGTCCAGGATGTGATGGGTTCCTAACCACCTGGGCAGAGAACAGTTCTGCTGCGGCAAAGGGAGCTCCATTCATCCCTGCAAAGCAGCATTTCAGCGTACACGGAACTCCATTGGATGTCGAAAGCCCAACACGTGTTCGGATGGAGGAACTCGAAAAAACTCTTGCTGTAGTACGGGATGCGGGTGGCCCAATGGCACCACCACCAGCCGACTTCAAAATGCCATCCTTGATGGCACAGATGTGGCACTTTCCCAAAAGCAAGATTGATTTGCTCAAGAACAAAGCATCTAGCGAAGGTGTTAACAACTGGATCTCCACTTATGATGCGATTATTGCTGTACTCTGGAGCAGTGTGACGCGCTCGAAGCTGGAGATGCTCAACCCCGACTTGGAGTCCAAGGCTACTCTGGTCCACGCCGTCGATACGAGAAAAGTATGGAACCCGCCCCTGCCTGAGCGTTTCTTGGGCGTCGGCGCTGCTGCGGCACGCTGCGAGCCGTTGACTGTCAACGACATCATCACAGGGAATCTGTCCAAGCTCGCGACCGAGGTGCGAGCATCAATTAAAGCCATGACTCCAGAGTACCTCACGAGCCTCCTTGAGTGGGTTGCCGGACACGAGGACAAGCGGTGGCTTGAGATCAGCATCAATTCGTTTCTGGGTATGGATTTTGGGGCGTCCAGCTGGCAAGGCATGACAGCGTATGAGACGCATGATTTCGGCTTTGGACTGCCCAAAGCGCTCAGGTGGCCGAGTCCAGCTTTTGAAGGTTTTGTTTTACTGTATCCCAGCCGAGCGGAGGCGAATGATGCGACAGACGACGAAGGCGTCGAAGTGTGTGTTTGCTTGGAGGAGAGTTGTCAGAGGAGGTTGATGAACGATCAAGTACTCTTGGAATACGCCCAGCCGAGGGGGTTGTAGAGCTTCAACGCAAGCTGTTAGCTCATAGTTTTTTTAATTTTTTTATATAACTTTTATTGATAACTGACTGCATTGATCGAACTTGAGCTCTTGTTCTAGAGAAGACTAAGGCCTACGCCCGTCGAGGAGTGATTGAAATACCAGATTAACATTTCTGCCTTGATTCTGAAAGGCCTTCCGTATTCTTCCTTGAGTAACTAATATAAATGAAAATTTCCTGCTCTACTCTGATGAATATAGTACTACAGTTGATAGTATTATTTTAATACAAGGCATTATACTCCTTCACCTAGCCCCTATGTTAGATGTCGAAGTCGACGCAGGAACGACTGTGGATCGCGGGGTCTTTCATGGCGATGGTAGTTCCAGCTTTAAAGCTACCCCATCATGATTCTCTCCGATTCTTCATCCTCAAGCAACTTCGTTCATTCTTTCTCTTTATTAGCACGGCCCACTTCCAACACAAGCACTCCTTTATTGCGGGATCATCCGCCGCGAGGCCAACCACGGTAGCACGAGCATCGCCAATTACAGGGCCGTTGCCGATTGCTTCTGCTCAGGGCAAACTCCATCACGAGAAGCCTCGTCGACATAGCAGGCTCCCAACCGGTCCTTGGGGAGGGCCAGGCCTGTCGAACAGGGTCCGTTGCGGAGCATCAATCTCCTTTCTAAGGGCGGTGGCATGTACGTGCCGAGACATGCTTTTCCACACATCATGACAAGGGCCAATTGGCAGCCAAATGCGAGTGCCTAAGCCAAGAACCTTTAGTTGACTGCCAATAAATTACTCAATTTCGAGTCTTAGGGAAAATACTACAACCTGATCATGTCGCGGCATGTGTCCTTTTTTGCAGACTCGGGCGAGAGGGACGAATTGTTCAGAGGTTAGAAGTACTTGATATAAGGCCCCATGACCATAAACCGGCTGGACCTTTCGCCCAAACCACTAATTACGTCTCCATTTCTGCTGGTAGCAGGATCATCCAGCGGACCTTCAGACGCATGGGCGCCACCGACAACTTCAGGATTTTAACTCAAATCAGGCGGCCATCTATGCTCATTTCGAGTTAACAATCAGGTAGGGATATGCCATGTGGTACCAATACATGAAAGCAATGTTGATTCCTGCTTTAAAGGTCAGGATTAATAATTAATTCTAAACAGTGGATAGTAACTTGAGGATATTTCTCATCATGATATGCCACCTCAGGACAACAACCGGATTGTATCGGTGTCTGGCCAACGACGGGTAACTGCCCATCGTAACGCTCAATTTCGCCGTGGCGAGGCAGACTTATGGCCATAATTCGACTTTCATCTTTCAGTTATTGAATTTGAAGAACCATCTTTTTAAGGACCAGGATGGAGAAATGGTACCAGCTGCTTTGCCGTGATATCGAGTTTATATCCGGCAGCCCAGTCTTCCCAGAGAGTTACGAACGGCTCACGAGGTATAACTCTAATTGGGAGTGGCAAATAAAGGTCTATATTATTCCTTATAGTTATCAAAAGAAGCACGTAGGCTTATAAAATGAAGGGTAGAGTGATGTTGTAGGACGATGTGATAGTGGTGGGATCAATGGGCCAGAGACATAGGGGGTTAAGTTGCGCAAGGAAAGCAGACACATCCAGTTACACCCTGTTCCTCCCCCAATAAGACAGCAACTGTTTTTTGAATACGGGACATTCGTGCACGATAGGCCTCCGGGGACGGGAGGCATTTAGCAAGCGCCAGCATTGGGGTCCGCGCTAGTAGCTGGTTAGACATCGCAATAACAGTCAATAAGCTGGCAACATACCTGAACTCCCAGTTGTCGTAAGCGCGTCGGCCACCCTTATCGCAACCAGTAATCTCACGGTTCAGGTAGTAGTAGCAATCATACTCGGACAGGGACGTGGAGCCGCCTGTAAGACGCTTGACCTCAAGGTCGGCGTGCTTGCCCGAGCCAGGGACGAAGATGCAGTGCGTCTTTTTCTGGCCTTGACCATAACTGCCACTCAATACGCTCGCCCTGCACGCGTCTCGCAGTTGATACAGCACAGAGTCTTTCATGGAACCCCAAGACTCGCCACTCTGGTGGCAAGCAGCCTCAGAGACGGCAACGAGGGGCACGAGGGCGAGGACGATGTTCAAGAGCTGCATTTTGGCGGTTGTGGGTGTGGATGGAGCTTCAGAAGGCGAGTGCTTGAAGATTGAAAGAGTGAAGAAGAACTGAGTGATGAGTGATGATGAGAAAAGAAAAAAGAGGTAGAGAGCTGGATCCAGCCGTCCCTTTTATATATTGGCATCACTCGCAAATTTCTTACTCTTAACCCCCCTTGCTTTATTTCCAACCGTAGCTCACCTACAGAAAGCAAAGGGCCATTGGACCAAGCGGACTAGGATGAACTGGCTCGCAAGCAGACCTCTGAGAGGTCCAATGCAACGGACGTGAGGGTTAATCCTGAAGCTGCAGGGTACCTGCAGTGGAGACACTGCTCGGACTATCATGGGCTGTCATCACGTTTGGACAAAGGTAGTAATCGCGCAAGGTATCTTTTGCGTTTGATATCAGGCATTTACCGTAGCCCTACTCTAGTCAGGAACAGGAAGCTCCAACTCGCTTGCCTCCTCGACAAAGCGCTTGGTGGCTGAGCCACGCACCGTCGTATGCCGTTAGACATACTCAACATCATTGGGAATATTCTCGAAGCAGCGGCGCATGTTATTCCGTGGGTCACTCTCTGCTGAGCTGCTATGTAAGCTTAAGTTAACAGTAATGTAAGGCAGGGAGTCTCTGATGGCGGGAATGACATCTTAACTAGGCCTTTTCAGCTTAGCGCCCGACTTCCGTACTTATTGCTCCGTCAAAGCCATTATGTAACTGCCACCTCAGCTGCCGGGGCTAGCAGGGCTGATTAGATGAGGGACACATCTTTATCAGCGCTTGACTACTTCAGGCAAATGCTCAAAAGCGACAAGGACAGTGATTGGTTGTACACAAAGCGGCTTGAGGTGCCACCGCTCTTTCACTCTCAGCCAGGCGTTTCCTAAAAGGGGATATGCTGAATCGTCCAATGATTTAATCACCAGCTGTTCCCTTTCTTCGACCTCAAACACTCAGCACTTCCTTTTATCGTCTACAGGATGCCTCCACAATCGAATGTATTTGTTACCTATGAGGGCCCCAGATTAAGCAGGGAGCAGAAATTTGTTGTCCGGTCTCGGGCTATGGTTTCATTTCGGGCCAAGAAGCTGGCCGCGAATCGGAGTGAGTATTCTCTAACCACATGAGGCATGGCTAATAGAGTCTGCAGGAAGGGCTACAGCGGCGGAAACAACTTCGAGCCGTACCGAGTACATACTTGTTCTATCCCTTAAAGATTCGTTCGCTGTCTGACCCATGATTAGAACTAAAGCGGCGGGCGCAGAAGATGTCTTAGAGTCTCTAAACTCAGCTCCGAGACCAGCCCGAAAACCGGTGCCTATCCTACCCCGTCCTCGCGATGTTGGCCCGACAGGCTATCATCCGACTGGGATTCATGCGAGGGTATTCCAGAACTACCTGTCTCTATGTGGCGCTTGTAAGAGTCGCGGCACTGGCTGATTCCTCCGTTTGGGCTAAATTCTGACGGCTTACCTGCAGATTCTTCATACCTTGATGAGGCGTACGTCCTTGTGGGGTTCTACCAATCCAACTTCTTCAGGCCTGACATGAGCAAGTCTGCCTGTATCTACATCGGCTGGCTGCTGACAACCGGGATCTTGGATGCTGTCCGCGGCATGAGTGATATCTCGTATCCTTACTACGAGTGGAGCGCTGTCCGTGAGCTGCAATGTTTTCTTGACACAGCCACCAATGCCGAGTTGTACCAGGTTGTGTATCCGGTAGCCATCCTCGGCATGTTTGAGGTACGAGTCTCTATTCCGAAGGTTTATGAATATTTGTTCAAGAGGTCACACCCCTGACTAACACTGGTGGCTTCTTGAATCCTTGCAGATGGTCCGCTTTAGTCCATATACTGTCACTCATCTAGCCGCAGTAGAGCGCTTCATCAAAAGTCGCGGCGGCTTACAGAAGATGCCTCCACCCATGCAGGCCATCGTGGTCATGTAAGAGCGACAACCCTTGTTTTTCCGGCCTTGCTTACTACCCATAGGGCTGATCTCCTGCAATGCATATGCCTCGACACAAAGCTAGCCTTCAGCTCTGTCGGTCGGCCCCTCTTTCATTGGCAAGCTGTCGACAAGCTCTGCGGCGACCACATGGTCAGCTCGCCACTGCTGCGGTGTGAGGACGAGGACTTCTCGCTCGTCGGCCGCTTCATTGATCCTGAAATTTCCGAAAGGCTTGTGCGGATTCTAGGCCGGACCTCTGACGACATTGAATCCTTCTGCGGCCAGGAGGCCGAAAATGGATCCTCCAACATGGTTGTCGGGATTTTGAGCCTGGATGATATGGCTGACGGGGTTCTCCTAGTCCATGACCTTCCAGGACTTGTCGCTCAGACATGCGCCATCGCGTCTCGTATTGTCCATCGTACCATGCAAAGGAAGGCTGGTTTTCATGACAGCTCCAACTGGGCAGACATGCATCGTCTATATGACAACCTTCGGTTCATCAACCTCAGGCCCTGGGCGGGCCTTCCATACCTTCACCTGTGGGCGTACGTATCCGCCTCTCTACAGTTGATTTGCCTCTAACAGTGCAGCTTAGGAATCTTATTGGCCTTGCCAGCTCAACTAAGCTGGAAAGGTCCTATTTCGTGGCAGAGCTAATGCGTGCTACGTTTAGCTGGGGTTGCTACCAGATGGAAGTATATATCAGTAAGTCCATTGTAATTAAGTGTGAAGATCCGGCAAGTTAATTATGCATAGCATTTCTAAAGAACTTTATTTATCTCCGCCGGAAAGCCTCATCAGAGAATATCGCAAGCAAGGGGCTAAACGAGAAGGCGTAAAGGTGCAGTTATTAGTTAGATTCTATAAGCACTGCTAGCACTATTCTATGACCTGTTATAAATTGTATTTCTATTTTACTAAACCCTGGTCTCTGGCCCTGGTAGCCCTACTAAATTGCCAGACAGGTTTTATGCCCTGCCTGGCCACAAGTGTAAGGAAGCAGTGGGGAAATAGTAGTGATAGCAGTAGACAAAAGAGCCGTAAAGGCAGAACGGAGTTCAAGGTTATGATTGGATGTTTAAGCGTTGCCTCTATTGGGAAAGGGCGCGCTTTTCATGCTATCTCTCAATAAACGCAGGAGGTTCAGCCAATGCGGGTCAAAGCTCAGCTGTTAGCTTCTTGATAATAAGCTAGCCAATCAGGAGGCGCGGAGAACAGGCCAGCAAAGTACACCCAAGTTCCACTATATTTGTCGGTGAGTCCTTTGAGACAACAGGGTTAAGATTGCGTCTTTAAGGCTGGCTAATAAAATGAATTGTTTGGCCTGAGCAGTTACCTATCTAGGTAAAGGCCAATTCTGCCACAGCTGTTAACGCTAACGTTCAGTATTCCCAGAGTTAGCTAATGGTATGACAGACCCTTGGCGCTAGGCCTACCTGTCTGGGCGTTGGGTCAGCTCCTGCCACCATCAGACTACGTCTAGGGTAATAACAATAGCTCCAAAAAAATAAGTTAAAATTTGGCGTTGCAATTTGCACCCCTGCTTATACCGTGGCTTCATTGTCCCAGGCTGCTCTGCCCAAACTTTACAGTAATAACCTCTGTACCACTTTCGAGCACAAATATTAACATAATAAGCCGCCAGGGAAAACTTAAAAAGGCAACTGCGTTGATCTATGATGCTGCCGTATCAACTTACTTCTGCGCCTTCTATTTCAACGTCTTCCAGAAATAGTCATCTAGACGCCTATCGCCGCACTCTTGTCCTAGCTATTATCTACTCTGCCTCAAAGATATACATCTTCTATTATTTAACTTGCAGGAGCCAGGTGCTATTCTATGTATCCATGGATAAGAAGACACAGAAACATCCAGGCAACATATTTCTCAAATTTTTGCCAAGTTTCAACATCTTTTACCACATAGATGCCTAAGGAAAGATATTCCAAGACAAGGATAATGTTCAATATTTCGCAATAGTATGCATCGGTGGACTTATTGACGCCATAATGCTATACTACGGCAACGAGAATCTTGACCAACCACCTCTGGCCACTATTGAAAAGGGCAAAATTGTTTGGTACAAGGTACAGACTTGCCTGGCAAAACGGCCAAACATTAACGCTACTTGCTGAGGCTATAGGGTATTCTTATATCCAGGGCAATGGAAGGTTTATTTTTGTGGATTATGGCACTTTACGACAACTAGGGTCATATTGGGCTTATGTGGCTGTAATATTATTACTAAAGCTATGGCAACTGAGGGCAATATGTAAGATAGGCAAGAGTAGAGAAGACTTAACTAGACTTCTATTTATTTAATTAGAGTGATATAGATGTAAATTAGAACTACTAGTAGCACTGTCTTATAACTATTATAAGATACTTAGATTTATTAAAATTCTTATAGGAATTATACCTAATAGCCATTATAGTAAGAGCTGTATTTATTATAGAGTTATAAGCTTAGTATTTATTAATAAGTAATGTATTATAATTAAATACTTTATGAATAATAATCTAAGGTATAATAATTAATTATATATATATTTATAACTAATTATATTATAAGCTTTAGGTTATTTTAAAGGGCTTAAAAGGTAAGAAGGATTTTAGTTTTATTAAAAGGTTATAATATATATAGCAGTTAAAAAGTATTTAATTAGATAAAAATATTATAAGTTAAGGGATTTTAGCTTACTTACTTATTTAGTTTACTTACTTATTAAATATATTATATAAAGAAATAATAATAATACCTTATATATTACTTAATTATATAAGGATAGCTATTTCCTTAGCAAGTTTCTTTTTATCTTATATATTAAGGCAGCTTTTATATTATTATAGCTCTCTGCTTAAAGAAGTATAACCTAAAACTTTAAAGTAATATATATATTAAATATATATACCTACTTAAACGATAACTTAGATCCTTAAACTATGTATAAAAGTATAAAACCTCTAGTAAATATAAACCTTTTATATACTACTATAAAAGGCAGTTTTAATATATTATACTAATATTAATTAACCTTTTAATCTATTAGTTAAGTTTTAACACTTTTTTATACTTTAATATTAAGGTTATTTTCTTTTTATTATAATAAGTACTATTTATTAACTTATAAAATACGCTACCTTTTATATATAATAAAATAAAAGCCTAGTTAAAATAATATACTTAAATACATTTTTATATAATTAGGCTATTACTTAATAATTAAAATATATTTAAAATAGTAATATAAGTATACAAGCAAAAATAAAAATAAAAAAAATTAATATATTAAGTAATTAATAAATATAATAATTATAATATTAAATAATAAAATAACTAAAACTAAAACTATAGATTTATTAGTCCCTGTAAGCTCTTTAGTGCCTATATAGGGCTCCTTATATTACTTATAAAAGCTCTTAAAATTATAGAAATTAACTATCTATTTTTAGTTAGGATTTAAAGGTATATTTATTAATTTAAATGGCCATAATTTATGTAGGAATTTTACTATTAAAGGGTGAAAATTAAAGCTGTTAGTACCCTGCTCGTACTATGCGATAACAGGGATAGGGTAGGGGGGGGTAAGGATTGCAGCTTTATAACCTCTCAGGAGATAGTAATAGTTCTTTCCCTACTAATAAACTATATTTCATTCTACTGTATAAGAATCTACTATCGTCCTTCAATACACATTGCATATATAGTCATGTCCTCTACATTACTGACTTCTTCCTCACAGGCTAAAACCCGAACTGAGCGAAACGGTCTCTCAGTCCCCTGCTGTTCCCGAATCGTCTCGCTCAGGATTTGCGCGAACGCGAACATAGAGTGATTAAAATCCCATCCTAGCTTCTCGAGATTTGAAATTTCTCGATATGTCACAGTCGACCCATAAATGACATCCATATCTCGATCTTCCGGGTCCAATTCCTTCGCGATGCTACACTTCTTCGTTGCCAACTCCTTTTGTGTCAGTTTCCCCTTCCAGCACCGCCGGCATCGCCCAATGCAATAGTCAACCAGGTACAGTACCTCAAGATCGTTCTGGATGCAACAACTGAGGTACATAATTGACATGGAATCGAATCCAGTCGGCGACCATAACTCGCTAATGTCGATAGCTAGGCGCCGGGCAGCAAATAGAGACGCTGCCATGCCCTCACTCCATTCTGCTTCGAGAATCCTTGAGATGTTATTTTGAATAGCAAGGCCAGAGTCTTGGTCGAGAATATTGTTGGTTGCGCCTTGCACCGCGGGATGATTTAAACCGAACCGTAGGCATAGAACGTCTGCACTGTTGTCATAGGAGACGCGTTTTCCATTTCTGGCCAGATGCACGATATTGGATTTCCCTAACTTGTCGTTGTTCAGTCTTGCTTTGGCCACTTCGGCGGAGTCAACGCTGGTTGCAGACAAGGTGTTTGCTGTCCTGTAGGTAGAAGGGTCACTTCTAAATTGAGTTGCAGACGATCCTTGACAGTATACGGGTGTGACGGCTAGGCTATCAAGAAAGATCCGTTCTGTGTGTGCGTCGTCTGCCGTCTCGCTAGGAATCATCTTATCAGCCCCTGGAAAATCCTGCCTGGGCTGGAAGTGGACGTCGAATATGTGTATGCCTGGTTGGGGGTAGCTCGCGTCCCAGATTTTGAGTTGAAGTTCGGCTGGTAGCCGGACGAAAAGGGGGAACATTTTTGGGCATTAGAAACGAAAACTTGGCAACTTGAGATTGTGTCAATCACTGCCTAGGGGAAAATCTTACAAGAGGAGGCTGGTGCAGTGCGAATGATTGAAATAAATTCACGTCCGGGGCGGGGACGGAGAAGGGGTTATTTACGTTCGTTTGTGATCACTCAAGACACCCACATTCTCCTACTTTCCTAGCACCCGCCCACTCCTTCCTGCCATGGCTATGCAAGCATTTGAACATCATCGGCGGAGAAATCACCGCATAGTTGAGATGTAAGCTTATGAAAAGGGCTGATGAAAACTGGGATCGGTCTGCTAATGCCGAAAACGGTTAGATAGCGCGAGCTTGCTGACGCCCAGGAGAAGCTTACTCCACCTATGGTACCCTACCTTTTAGCTAACTGAGACCGCCTTCAACTCAGCGGCAAGGGCCTAAAAGCATCAAAGATCCTAGAGACAGGGATGACACGAAGAGGGTCTTCATGGATGAGACTCGAGCGCCAGATGAGAAAGTTGGCTCGATGCTTAATGGAGTCATGTGGGGGATTCCCGTGAGCTCAGCGCGTTCTTTCATATATCCCAGAATCGAGTATCCATTAGAGGCAGCCTTGGAAGATTTGAAGACGTCCATGGCCCCTAAGCATAGCCAAAGCCAGTCAAGCAGCGAGACACGTCCATGTGTTCGGCTATGTTTAAGCGAAGTCCATTTGCTTTTGTATGGAGAACGTTCGACAACGCGCACAAAGCCGTAGGATAATGCGTGCATCGGTTTCATTCATTCCCTGTCATATGCATGTACAACTTTGGCACTAGACTACGCGTCTCTCTCGAGCAGCCCAGAGCACATTGACCGCAAAACTGGTCGGTATTTCTCCTACGTGTCAACTCCAGTATTCAGGAGCGAGTATGCTTTCACTGAGGTAAAGTAGAATGGAATGTAGTAGAGTTGGCCGTAGAGCTAGGATTGACAGGACATGGTTTCTTGCGTCGTGTGATTATAGGTACCACAATGCCTTCGAGTGAACCACATATATAGGCTGAAACGACTGGTGCTGGGGAAGAGATGTTGCTGTAGTACAGGGTTCTCAGCCCAGTGTTGCTCATAGAACCAGGTCCAAATAAGTCCGAAAGCTCCCCAGCACAACGGGCCTAAAGTACCAGCACTATTTCATTCGGACTGGACGCCACCCCAAGAGGCGGAGACGAGGAATAGTGTCGCCGATGAGATGAAGAGATTCCCCCCTATCCAGTCAAGCCTCATGGTCTGCTCATTTCTCTTCTGGATTGATTCTCGTGGGAAAGTTAGAATTGTGGCAATAATCCCTAAGGTAGAGAACGGAAGCATAATATAGAAAGTCCACCACCATGTTGTCTTCTGAGCAATCAGCTCCCCAGAACGGAACCAATGCAATTTCCACCAGCCCAAGAACCAAGGCTGTTGTATGTTCAACAAGGAAGATGAATCGCCCGCTTACTACGCCGCTATATCGTTGAATCCAGCCCTCAAAACCCAGTGGTGCCATCAGGTTTGGAATGGCAGCGATGATAAGCGTGCCTGGATCCAGGCAGCCGTTGGGGCCGTCAAAGTTGGGTAATCAAGTCGTATTGAAAGCTAGAGAGCTATCCCTGCGAACAAGTTAGCGATGGCACCGGCAGGGTTTATGTCGAGGTTCTGCTGGAACTTGGGTCTAGTTTTGAAGATACAAGGGGAGGCTATTTAATAACCTAAAAGCAGATCTTATCCAGGCTTCGCGATATCTAGAGGAGAAGGAGGAGATTGTACAAGAGGTTGAGTAGTTACATAGAGATTAAGTGCCCTGCTACTTATTATAATAATAGTTAATATTAATTACCTTTTATTTATATACGGGGTTAGCATAGCACTAATATATATAAGTATTAATTACCTTTATTTAGAGGGAATTAATTACCTTTTATAAAAACTAAGGTTCTTATAATTAAAGAGTTATAACAAATTTAGAAAATATAAGAAAGTATTTAATTAAATAATTAAGCTTATTATAACTTTAAAGTCTATTTTATATCTTTAGTAATTAAATCTTTTATTTAATTTACTTAATTTTTAAGGTAATTTACTTTAATTATTTTTGTCTTTTCTTACCTTTAGCCTTATATAAGGCTATTAAGCTTTTTAGCTTTTTTATTAAGAATTTAAATAGTAAGACCCCTATAGCAGGCTATCTTTATAAAAATCAGAATTAAATAAAGTTTATCTGCCTTAATAATATAATTGCTACCTTAACTAAGTAATACTAATACTAGTTATATCTTAGTAGCTAAATTAACCTTTTTCCTTTAACCTATTTAAAGGAATACTATATCTAATTTATCTATTACACTTCTACTTAAAGGTTAAGCAGAGCCCAACTAAGTAAGAAATTAAGCTATAAACTTATAAGTATATTATCTAACATAACTTTCCCTTTTAACCCTTCTTATTAATAATATAATAGTTATACTGCCTTAATGCTTAATATATAAAATAGCCTATAGCTATATAATTATACCTATTATATAACTAGTTATAATCTTAATTTAGCTATTAGGCCTGCCCTAAAGGCAGCTAATAAAAAAGAACTTTATATAATATATATAATAATTACTATTATTATAAAGAACTTCTTATTAAGAGATAGATTTAACTTTATTAAAATAACTATTTTTAATTATAACTTAATTTAATTAATTAAGTATATAAAAGAAAGATATTATATTAATTTAATTAAATTAAATTAAGTTAATAATAAATTATTAAGTCATAAAGACTTAAAAATAGCCTTAAAGGAAGGTTATTTTCTTTAATTAAATAAAATAGCTTTCTTTATTACCTTTATAAGCCTAAACCTAGCTTTATATAAATAGTAGCTCTTTAATATATCTATAAGGGTAGCTAATATTACTAGAGAGCTGCTCTTGAATTAGTAATAGCCTAGTTATAGTCTTGGATTATAAGAGTAAAGAAAGTTCTAAGATAAATATAAAATAAAGGCAGGGTTTAGAAATTCTATTAAAGTTAAAATTAAAGGAATTATATTAAGTTTACTTTATATAAGTTAGTTAGTAAAAGTTAAATTAACCATAATTAATTAAATATATATATATAATATATAACTAATTAACCTTATATATAAAAATAAATAAAGTAAAATTAGTAAAAAAGTAGTAGTTTAAACTAGAAATTAAAATCTTTATAATATAAATAAGATATTAAGCTAGTATTATAAAGTAAAAAATATTAAATTATAAAGAAAACATATTATAATTATATAAAAAACATTAAAAGTAATTAATTAAATAGATATTAATATATAAATAGTAATTAAATTATTTAGAAATAATAATTAAAAAAGGTTAAAGTAATTAAGTAATTAGTATTATAATATATATAGTAAAGGTAGGTATAATATAAAAGCTTATTAAGTAGTTCTTAAGTTATTTAAAGAGGAATTTAATAAGTAAAAGTAGCCTTTTTAACTTATAAGTTAGGTAAGGAGGCCTAACTTATAAGTTAAAAGGGAAAGTATTATACTTACTTATTTAAAGCGTTTGCTTATTAAATATATTAAGTATAATTCTTTTTTTATAATTTAATACTTTTTATTTTATAATATTAGCATAATATTTTATTTATATTTTAAAAATTATAAATCTTAGCCTTTAATAATATTTCTTTATATATTATAATTATTTATTTTTATAATACATTTTAAGGCTTTTAAAATTACCTTTAAAAAGCTATTATAATAATACCTAATTTAATTATTAAGGTATTTAAATTAGAATTAAGTTTTAATAATTATTTTAAGATTTTAAAAGCTTATAATATTAATACTTTAATAGCCTCTTTAAAAGATATTAAGGTTTATAATTATATATTAAGCTTTAAGATTACATTTTTTAATATTAAGAAGAATAAGCCTAGTTTTATATTTCTATAAGTAATAAAGTATAAATTAAATAAAATTAATAGTTAATATAATTAATTATAATATCTTTAAATAAAAGGTTATATTAAAGCTTAGCTTAACTTTAATATATATTTATAGTAAATATAAAGTTTAAGAAGAACTTATTATATATAAATTATAATTTAAATATTAATATATATTAATATATTATTATTTCTTTTTTTTTTAAGTTTATAAGTTAGCCTTAAAAGGTATATTTAAGTATCTCTAGAATCTAATATAATTTAAACATTTATTACCCCTATAGCCAGCAAAGCTTTATTAAGTTATATTATTATAATTAGCTGCCTTAATTGCAGCCTAAACCTAGCTATATATATGCCAGCTAAAAAGCCTTACCTGCTTATTAGCTAGCCCTAACCTTCTTCCTATAACCTACCTAAAAGGATACCACGCTTCAATCATCCATCACGCAGTAAGTCATCCGACCTGACTTTCCATAACTTCTAACTGCAACCGCTAACAGCATCATAGCTGCACTATCACAATACTCCGAAGAAGCCTGCAGCTACCTGATAAGGCCTTTTGTACTAAAATGCCTAACCTAATCCCTTATTTTATATCAGCTCTTAAAGACTATAAATATAAGGATAAGCTTTATATTATAGTAATAGAGATTAGATAGACTTAGGATAAGGAGGATAATATTACCTTTATTAAGTAAGTTACTTTAGGCTATAAGGCCCTCTTACTTATATATTATTATTATAAAGAGCTAATAATCTCTAAAGGCTACCTTAAAAAGGAGATTAAGCTATTATAAAAGCTAGAGTAATCCCTTATAATAGGAAGGCCTATAAAGGCAAGTAATAAGGGATTTATTAAGGACCTTAAACTAGGGCCTATTAAGAACCTATATAGATAATAGCTAGATAATATAAAGAAACAGTTAGTAGAGCTAATAAAGGCTATAAAGCTAATTAACAGCTAGTAAAGACCAGGCTAGTTATGGTCTTAAACTATCTCTTTAGGCGGCATATAGCTCTGGCCAGTTACTTGCCCTACTATGCTATTATTAATAACTAAAATACCCCCTTTTTTAAATAGTCTTATATTCTTAAGTAAGAAGGCATTTTTATTATAATAGCTTATATATAGCTTAAGGTCCTTTTTTACTTAAGAATTTATAAAGAAATATTAATTAAAGACTATTAAAAGTCCCTTAATATAAGAGATTAGTGCCCTCTTTACTTAATTATTAAGTTTATATTATTATAAAAGTTTAAGCTAATTATAAGGTATTTCTGCACTTTTAACTATATTAAGCTTAATATAAAGGATAAAAGTAACCTTTTAAAGACCTTTTAAGTAGCTAAAGAGTAGTTTAATTATATATAAAGGGTATTTATTAAGCTTTATTTTCTAAGAACTAACCTTACTATAAATAAGTATATAATCCCTTTTACAGGCAGATTAAAAGAGATAATAGTTATTAAGAATAAACCTATACCTATAGGATTTAAAGTCTAGGTTATTACCTAATAGGGCTTCTTTTTATAATAGCTTTAATATATAAAGGCATTACTATATAAGGCTATTATAATTAAGCTACTTATATTAATACTATATAATAAAAAGAGAAAGCTATAAATTAAGATTCCTCTTAATAATATATAAAGTATTATAATTTACTTACTAAAAAGGCTATTAATATAGATATATTATATCTTTATAAATAACTCTTCTGCCTTTTTTAATAGCTTAGCTATAATACTATAGGTATAATATGCCCTAATTATAGTATTATTATTAAAATAAAGTATATAAAAGAGATTAAAAAAGCTTTTAATAATATAGCTTTATAGTATAATAAGGTATAACGTGGTTGATAAGCATGCCGACCGGACAAGTATGCCGACCAAAAATCCCTCATCCTACATCATTTCCATCTAATCAGATACTTCTCAACCACCCATTATGTCACAACCTTCAAATGAAGCTAGA